>WOXC01007444.1:0-297500 GCA_011680675.1 Gymnobelideus leadbeateri | reverse complement strand
AAGGGAGGGGGTATCCCCAGTATCTGCCTGGGGCTCCAAGAACCTCACGCTCTGCCCGATATTCCTCATTCTCGCCCGATGAAAGTGTCAAGTCCAGCAAGTCCACAGTCCGGAAGGGCCACGGCCACACCACGCAGCCTCCTTCCCATCAATAGGATCAATAAGTCAGAGGTTGCTAATCACACAGGTGCGGGGGCCGGCTGGACCCGACCCCCTCCAGGCAAACCCCTATTTCTCCAGCCACCGATAGAAGACACGTCTCTTATCAGGTTCAGACCTGGCCCTGGGCCGCCCACGAGCCCCGGTGCTAGCTTTCAGACTTGGTCCACCCCCCTCCCAGAACCATTGTTTGGATTCCACGGACCTGAGGGACCTCAGTTTGGGGGAGGAGGCAGCCATGCTATTCAAAATCAGTCCTCTTCAGACTATGCAACCGGTTTCCAGAAATGTGTAGTTGGAAGTGGGGGTGGGGGTGTCCAGGCCACCCAAAGACCTGCGGAGAACCAATTGGGTGTGGGGCGTGATCCATAAATGACCAGGTGCCCACCACCTCTCTGAGTAGGCCCGTCTCCCCTCCCCCTCTATTCCCTCACTCCAATAATTCCTCCAAGGGGAAGGGAGAAGCCACTCTCGCCAAGGCTCTGCTTCCCCTTGGCTACTGATGCTCGCCGCTACTGATCTTGGCCACAGTGTGGCAGCACTGAGCCCCAAGCGAGTCACCATAAATAATCGCACCCCCCTCACTGCAGTTGCAGGGGAGCAGACACCGCAGTACCATGCAAATACAATTCTTTAGCAGCCGAGAGAACACAAACAACGCCGGTGTTAACATTAGGAGTGCGCGCGGCTCTTTTTGAAATACGGTAATGAATACCAAGATATTTCCAGAGCCCCCCCCCGCCCCCCCCCCCGCACCACTGCTGGCGTGAGGGCTTTTCCTCTAGCTCTTCCCTCCGAAGCTTACAAACCCGAGGACTCCTTGGACCACTGAAAAACGCGTTATGGTGCCAAATATGTTAGCCGTCCCTTCCAGCCCTACTCAGTTCTCGCTCAGCTTCCCTTTTCCTATGAATCATCTTCACATCCCCTTCTTTTTTTGACATAATCTCTTCCCTTTACAATCAGGTACAAGTCCTCTGTCCTAAACCGAAAGAAATTCGTTTATGATTAAAAAGGAGTGGTGAGCTCCCAGACTGTCCATAGACCCAGAGAGATAATACAGATGTGGACACACAGTCACTCAACACCCGTGGACCCAAGCATCCACGCTGAGGTACCTGCTCCAAAACACCCAAACCATACTTGGCCACAGTAGAAACCGAACCATTAGAAGACAGTCATCACCGCCAGCGAGACTTCATCCAATTAACACGTAAGCCTATTCAACCAACACCCCCCCCCCCCATTCCAACAACAAATCCATTTCCTCTATTCTCCCATTGCAGACCTCTCTCCTGGAAAACCCGTACCAAACGAGAAGCTGATAATTGCAAGAGCGTTCTCTAGATTTGTAAGTCTCTCTTTCTTATTTCTTGTATCATGGCAAACTGAATTCACCCGAAATTTAAGGGGCAACTCGGACACAAATATACGACTGGCCCATTTTTTCTTTTTTTTTTCTCTCCCCTTCTTTTGCCGGAAATTGGTTCCTTCGTTGGTTTGGGGGAGGGGGTAGGAGAGGGAAGGCGGGAATCCGAATTAAATTGAATCCCTATCTCCAGCACAGGAGGGGAAATAAACCTCTATGGGAGAAATACCCTCAACCCAAATCGTGGATCTCGGTTAAAAATCTTGCTCAGAGACAAACTGGCAGTTTGAGTGGCTGAAGGCATAGCCTTTAGCACTTGGTGCCTTGGTAGTGCCTGGATTCGGTGCCATATACATGCCAACCAAACGCCTAAGCTAGTATCACTAATATATGTATCCATATATTGATCTAACATATACAGTATATAATATACCTATACATCCCCACTTACGCACATATATGTGTATATATCTAAGTAGATGTAAATGTCTGTACCCACATCTGTCTCTGTTTATGCCCTCCGAAATCCCTCCCGCCAGGGTCAGTTCGAGGTCTGCTAAGCTACCTCTTTTAGTGGTGAACGCGTCTCACCTTTAGATTCTGGCTTACAGGAAGGAGCTCCAGTCACTCTGACAACTGTCGCTTTGGCTGCTGCCCGGGAGACGAATCGCCCTCCTTTTGGTGCCAGAAGAAGCAGGAAATTGCCAGGTTGCGAGCTGAAAATAGCCCACTCCGAAGCTTGGGATCCAGCGTGCCCCACCTTCCCTTCCACCCGGGCTCTGGGCAAGGGCCCTGCCGGCTGGCGGGGGGTTGGAGGCGGCCCCTGCATCCCCTCTTTCTCCGCTCCCCATTGCCTTCCAAAGAGCACACGCTATAGAGACTGAAAAGCCTGAGATCCGAAGCAGGACCGAGCTCAGCAAAAGAATGCAGCTCTATTCTCGCAAGGGAAATTATAAAAAAGTTCATGTTCACGGTTGCCATCCACATGACCGACAGCGGCCAATGGAAACCCCGAACAACTCATAAAGTTGTATTGCAAAGTTGTAAATTTTCATAAACAACAACGGATTTATGGCCTTTTCCTCATCACTGAGAAGAGGCAGGTCTTACAGAGGCGCCATCTTCCCAGAAAGGCAGCCCTAGAGTGCTAGGCTTGGCTTTTTGCAGACCCACTTTGCCCTCGTTTTATTTGAGGAGCAATAGACGCTTTCCCAGCCAGGAGGAGGCCGCGGCAAAGGCCGCTTGTCAGAGACAAGCCGAGTCGAGATCTGAGCCCCTAGGTCAGCCCTGAGCTCCCTTCCTCCCCCTCCCTTCCCTCTCGGCCTGCTTCATCCTCCTTCTCTCCCTCTTTTACCCAGCTGCAGGGGTGTTTTAGTGAATTTCAGTTTCCCGGGAACCCTTTCCTTCCCCATGAACCCTTTGCAGCAGCAGCCCCGAGAATGGGATGAGATGTCCTAGAATGGGCTGGGATGATCTGTATGGAACGGGACTAGACGGGATGGAAAAAGACAACCAGCAGCAGGCCCTGCCGGGGCAGCTCCGCCATTAAGTCCCACACTTTTTTGTCCTGTTTTCAGTGTGAATCCTTAAAGGATGCAGTCAGATACTCAGGGAGGCCGATTCAGCCTGGCTGGACTAGGCTTCCGCGCTGGGACAGAATACCGAGCTGAGGAGAGGGATATATCTGGGAAATAAGGCAAAGCCAACTTATCGAGGGAAGCTCCCTTCCTCACCATCCCCCAAGATCCCACTATGAGAAAGGTGCAGATTTGGGGGTCCTCTTACATAATCGAAAGGAAAATGTTGACAGATGGAAATGTTTGTTCGTGTTTACATATATCCGAGCACAAATATGACCACATATACGTGTAAATAGCACATAATGTGTCCCTATACCACATGCCTACTATCCATCAGGCTATATTCTCCCTCCCCCCCAACCCCTTTATTTCTCCCAGTGCTTTTTATGGTGCCTGGTAGTGAATAAAAAAACCTGGTTTATTGTCACCAAGCATATATTTTATTTTTTTCTATGTAACATAAACCACATTTGGAGGGTTTGAGACTGGAACAGTCACCTCCTTGGAATTCACATACACGGTTGGGACTTTGAAGACCTACATGGACTGCAGCGCCAATGTTGACGGGAACACGAGAGAACACCAGAGACAGGGGCAGGGACAGAGGCAGGGGCCAAGACTGGGCAGCTTCAACAGGGTATTATAGGCACCCTGCCTGCTTGCCTCGCTACAAGGAGTTAGCAACAAAACATCACACTACAAAGGTATCCCGATGAATGACAGTTTTCCCGAGTCAGGACAAGGTATTACAAATAAGCTTCAAGACAATATAAATGGCCCCCCAAACTCATTCAAATATACAGGATTTGTTATCGTAGGAAAAGTAGGGTGGCAATATTAAACACTAGTTAAGGGGCAGGGCACGAGGTGGGTTGGAGAGGTGAGAAGGGTAAGGATAAGGTGTATATAAGTATGGGGGAGGGGGAACGGTCACTTTCGCCAGAAACTTGGTTCAGAGGATGTTGCAGCCCTTGGAAGGCTGGCCAAGCAGAAGCCTAATAGGGGTGCCAGCCCAGGGTGCCCCCTCCCCAAAAGCGGAGGCATTTTTTTCTGAACTCGGAATGGTCAGGCAAGGAGAGAAAAGCGAGTTTGCAGCATATGATTTCATTTAGAATCACTTTGGAATAAATATATTATTATTATTATTATTTTCAATTTAAATAGAAGCCAGTGAGCCCTGGTCCCCAGTTCTCTGCCCAAGCTACGAAGAAGTCTCCTCCACAGTCAAGTAGACTAAAAGCCTTTTGTGAAAATATTATGCTTTTCTTTTTTTCCCCTTTTTTCTCTTTCTTTTCTTTTTTCTTTCTTTTTTTTTTTTTTTTTTTTTTTTGTCAGTCATCTTTAACATCTAATCCTTCTCGGATTCCTAAAGTACAGTCTTAATGAAGGAGCTAGATAGGTGAAGCAAAAAAATAGGTAGTTTGGAAATCACATAGGTAGTACAGCTCATTGCTGGAGTGTAGTGGTTGTCTAGGTGTGTGTGTGTGTGTGTGTGTGTAATTGTGTATTTGTGTGTCGTCAGAACGTCTCCCCCTTTCCCACCTTTGCTCTTATTGCTCTTTCAGGAAGGAAAATGAAAGAGACAATTCTGAATTGTGAAACGGAAGCCCCAGAGCTCTGGGTTGGCATAATTAGGTAGTTTGCCCTCTTCATCAGGGGGTGACCGAGCCCAAGGGCTCTGTTAGGTAGTTTCTCTGAGCGCCAGCGCTGTGTGCCCGTCGGGTTCCCTCGGCCAGGGGTAGGGATAGCAGCCACGGGGCCGAGGGCACCGACTTGGCAGGGGGGAACCCGTGCCTCTTCGGGTTCAGGGTAGAGGAACACAGCTAGGAGACTCCAAGGGACCCGGGAAGGAGAAAGAAGTGGAAGGGGGAGGGGAGAAGACACAGACTAGACACCTCGGCCTTCCTGGAGTACCTTAGCACAGCCAGTCTTGGGAGCTGAGCTAGGAGGGAGGAAAGTTGGGGGTATGGGAGGGTGGGAAGGGGAATTAAATGGGGGGGGAGATAGAGGGTTTTTTCTTTTTCTTTCTTTTTTTTTTTTTAATAAAACGGGCAAGTCTCTTAAAGACGCTTTTCCGACTGTCACGTGCATCCATCAGACTCCACAGCTCTGACTGAGCAGCTCGGGCTTCCTCCCTTGAGCTCCATCCTCATTCCTCCTCCTCCTCTTCCTCCTCTTCCTCCTCTTCCTCCTCCTCCACTTTCCCCGCCGAGGGGGTGGTCGAGGCGCTCTCGGTGGCGGCCGGGGCGGCTGATCCCTCGTCCTTGTGCTCCTTTTTCCACTTCATCCTCCGGTTCTGGAACCAGATTTTGATCTGCCTTTCAGTGAGGCACAAGGCGTGGGCGATCTCGATGCGCCGCCGCCGGGTCAGATAGCGGTTGAAATGAAACTCCTTCTCTAGCTCCAGGGTCTGATAGCGGGTATAGGTCTGCCGGCCCCTCTTTCTATCCGGACCTGTTAAGCAGCGTCAGGCATGGAGAGAAACAGCCAGAAGAGGATTAGTCAGGGACCAAGAGGACAAGTTGCTTATTTCCCCCAGGCGCCCGGACCCTTTATCCCCCACCCCCTCTTTCTCTCGCCTCTCCCGCCCGGCCACTCGACCTCTCTCCCCCCTCCCCCCCAGCCCCAGCCCCTACCAATTCTCCAACTACTGCTGCCCCTACTTGCCTATGAAGTTGATTTTTTTTTTTTGGTGGGGGGACTACTCATGGGAAGAGAAGAGATTTTTATAAACATTTTCATGGGAGGTTGGGGGGGGGGGGGAACATCAAGTCCCGTCCGTCCAAACTTTAGAAGGCTTTTTTTTTTTTCCAGCCGGCTAAGTTTCCACAATGCCTACTCTGACAAAGGGAAGTTAGCAATATAGACTGGGGGCAAGTTAGGGGAGTATATATCTCTTTTTCCAGTCGAAGAGGGGCCCAGCAGTCACCCAGAGCCAATACAAATATCTGACGGTTACAGATGTCTTTGGATCCTTTCTCCGTTCCCTCCCGTACCCACAAACATACCCACCTACCAAAACAGTTTCCCTGGGCAGTTGGGCAGCTCTCCCCAATCCAGCTTGACTTGGACCCCACGCCTTATTGTCCCCTCAGGAGCTCCTTCCTGTCCCCCTTCGTCTCCCTCTCTCCCCTAATCCTCCTGAAACCTTTACCCCCAAATCTGTTCGGACTCCAGGTGGTGTGGGTGGGGGAGGGGTGAGAGTGGCTCAGGAGTTCTCTCTCCATGAAGGAAGAAAAAGAAAAAGAGAGAGGGGAGCAAAAAGGGAAAAGGAGAGACAATGGCGAACGAATACACTTAATGTTAACAATTCCAAAGCAAACGGAGTTAAATAAATTTACGAGGATAGAACCCATTAATTGGGCAATAAAAAGTTTTATGATACTCATTTACATACAATGCTACGGGCTCTCTACGCAATGGCGCCTCAGCTATAATTAAAACCATGGAGGCTGGCTCTGACAGGAGTCACTTTGGCTCCCCGTTTGCCTGCCTGCCTGGCCTCTGCTCTCCGGCCCTGCCCTGCCCTCTTCTCTCCCTCTTCCGGCTTCTCTCTTGTTTGTCCTGTCCCCTTTACCGTCCTGTCCTTTCCTGCCCTGTCCGATCCTGTCCTCCTCTCCTTTTCTTCTGTCCTGTCTCCTCTGTCCTATCCAACCCTTTCCTCTCCTTTTCTGCCCTGCCCTATCCTCGTCTCCTCTTCTGTCTTCACTTCCCTCCTCTCCCCTCTTCTGCCCTCCTCTCCTCTCCTCTCCTGTCTCCTTCCTTGCCCAGTCCAGTTCTCTCCTCTCTCCCTCCCTCCCCTGTCTCCTCTGTCCTCTCCTCTCTTTTCCTCGACTCGTGTCCGCTGCCCCTACCTGAAGACCTCATCCAAGGGTATATCCGGAAATTGGTCTCTGCCTGGCTGTGCAGGGCGCTCGCCTCGGCTTTCTCACAGCTGCCTTTGGTTAGGTCATTGCAGAGGACGGGGATATTCTGGTCAAAGGACGAGCAGTGCAGGTTGTAGGCGTCGGAGCCCAGGCCGTATCCGGACGAGAAGGGGCCCGGATAAATGGCACTATTCACATTGTACACGCCGGGCACGGAGGAAGCGAAGGCGCCCGCGCCGGGGCCGTAGCCGCTTCTCTGAGAGTTGGTGGCAAAGGAGCAAGAAGTCGGCTCTGCATTTTGGAACAGAGAAGCCCCCGCCGTATATTTGCTAAAAAGCGCATTCACATAATATGAAGAACTCATAATTTTGACCTGTGATTTGTTGTCCGGCAGGCTCCCGTGTCGGTTTTACGAGGTAGCGTGATATATGGTAACATTACACCCCCAGATTTACACCAAACCCCATTTTCTTTTGGACGGAGCTTGCCTCCAGCACGTGACCGGTCATATGACGGCCTCCGCCAATCTCCTCCTCCATCACAGGTGGTAGAGCTCAGGGTGACTCCAGCCTCCCTCCTAGCATGGCAGGGGAAGAGGTTCAAACTGGGGAGGGAGTGTGTGCGCGCTCCGTGCTCTGTGTCCCCTGTGCCCTGCCTAGGGTGCGGGCCCCGGGAGGCCTGAGTGCCCGCGCGACCTCAGGATCTGGGTTCCCTGGACACTTGCACCTCTGCTAAGGACGACCACAGGCAGCGAACTTCTCCCTTACCGAAGCCGAGATAATATCTAACCCTTTCCCACCCCCTACTACCGCCACCCACCTCCTTCTGCTCCCAGACAGTCGTCTCTCGGCACCGTTTCCCCTACCTAATTCTACGGGCTTCCCTCCCACCGTTGCTCCTCCCTGAACCCTTGCAGGGCTGGGGCTGTATGGGCAAGGTGGTGGTCTGGATGCCTTGGGGCTGTGGCCCCGAGAAGGACTGCTGTCTGTGGCTTTATTATTATTTCACTCTCCAAAATGACCAGTTACAGGCAGGGTGTCCTATTTGGGCTTGCCAAAGAGGCATAGTCTCTTCCAGATGCAGTTAAAAGTAAATTTTAAAATAAAACATGTCACCACATTAAACTGGAACCATGTGTCTCAAATGAAATGAAAGTTTTAGGGAATCTCAGTTTGTGAAATTGTGGTATTGATTTTCCACCCCAAAGGAAGAAATTAAATATCCCTATATTAATGACTCTACTTTGCAGAACAGATTTACTAAACCCCGATTGCCCTGGCCCTCCAGTTTGCACCCCCACTCACTTCTTGGTCATTGGGTCCGCCTTCTTCCAGAAGTTCCCTCTCTAGAAGAGGAAGACTATCTTTGTGTCCATCCACTCTCTTTTCACTCCAGTCTAACCCCCTGTCCCAGCTGGAGAATTTACGGTCTCTCGGAGGCCAGTTTTGAGGTTCTTTCAAGTTCCCCCCAACCCCAGCAAAAAAAAAAAAAAATTAGGCCATCGGCCTCAGGCGCAATAGCTTCACGGAAAAATCGGAAAAGTGAATTGGGTTGAAGAAGGATCCCTTCAGCCAATTCAGCCCCACTGATCCTCGAGTGGGTCTGTATTGTATAAGTACGGTCATGTACTGTGGGAAGAGGTCATGTCTAGAAAACAGAAACTGGAGCTGAAGTGATGGCCACTTTTGTACCCTTCTCAGGAACTTCATAGCTTTGTCTCTTTGGAGAATTAGTTTAAATAAGGAAGTAGATAATTGGATGCCTAATATCCCAAGCCTTGTTTCCCCCTTTCTCAGTTGCCTCCCCAAGACTGTTGTCCTTAAGCGCCCCTATACAACACACACACATACACACACACACACACACATACACACACACACACACACACACACACACACACCCCTTTCCTATGTTCCACTGCAGGCTACCTTATTCCACCCCCCCCACACACACACACCAGAGGGAAACCAAGAAAACAACTTTATCCTGCCCCCCCAACCCAGCCCAGCCTGCCTTCCAACAATGGAAATGCCTCTCCATTGAGGATGTCGGGGCGAGCCCTTCCTCTAAACGGATCGTAAAATGACTTTGCTGCGGCTCTCAGACAGAGGGCCTGGGTCAGGACAGCTTTTACTGCCCGCCTGTATTGCACATCATAAACTGGAGGGAGCACAATAGATTACTCCGGAAATTCTCCTGCAAATGAGAGTTTGGTTCCTTGGGTACAAAGAGCTGCTCACCACTTGAGATGGTTCCTGATCAGTGTGTTTGGCTGCATCCTCGCTGGGTGTTGACACTCAGGAAAAAAAAAATACACAAAAGGCACTCGGTAGAATGGGGCTTGGGAAGGATGACAGGGTCCGACAGCCTCGGGATTCAAGAATTAAGAGAATGTCACTGAACTTTGCTAAAGGAGGGCCCTGGACCGTTTGGACCCTGGGTCCAAAGGGGAGGTGGGCTAGAAAGTGGCTTGACCCAGAGCTGGGCCCTAGAATCATTGTCTGAGCACTTTCTCCTAGTAATTACTCGGAACCTGTGGGTCCAATATCCGGAGAAGCCTGTTTATGGCGTCTCAGGAAGCCAGTCCTATACTGAGTAAGAGAGGGAGTATTGTATGGGAGGGAGTTGGGGGGAGGGGAGAGAAAAAGCCCAAATATCCTAAATAGCATCACTTTCTGGTAGGAAATAGAGACCTAAGGATGTTAACCAAAAGCGAAGCCAACAAGAAGACGACTCAGGAGATCAAAGCGACTGAATTAGACTGCTTTAGACCAATAAATTGTTCCTCTGGTGACAACAGACCAAGACGCAGGCAGCCCAGCCCCTGTCTAGACTCGGGCCCAGAGGATAGGCGACAGGGTTTGCAGAAAGGACATTTAAAACAGACCGTGCTCTCTATGGAGGGCGGCTGGGCGGGGGCCTGGGGAAGGAATAGAACGAATTTCAGCACCCCACGACTAGGGTATCGGGAACTGCTGTTTGCAAACCCTTTCCCCTTGTGGGACAGACACGTCGTGCTTTGCCTGTCGGGCCCCAGCTCCCTGGCTGCTGCCCCCAAATCTCGGAAAGTAGCTTCCCGGGAATCGGTCTGCAGTCACGTCAGTGAATTGGGGAGAGGTAGGGAGGGCAAATATGTGTGTGTGTGTGTGTGTAGATATATGTGTGTATGTGTGTGTGTATGTATATATATATACACACACACACACACATATATATATATATATATATATATATACATGTATAGGTATATATGCCTTTTCACTCTCACTGCGTTTGAAATGTTCTTTCCTGGGTCCGGTTGTATCTTGTTCCAAGGCAAAAATTCTGTCCAGGTCTGCCGAGGTTTGGCCTCAACCAGGGCCCCCTTTGCAATAGAGTAGCTATAGAAATAACAATAATAACGTTTTCATTGTTATTACTTTGGACAAATAGTCAGGCATACAGGTGTTCATATGTATTTATATCTACACACCCCTGCTCACGCATTTATACAAAGCCGGCTTATCGAATTAGACTGACAAGAGAGATCTAATCATACATCTGGGTTTAGAGAATGATGAGGATCTATTTCACTTGGAGAGAAAAAACATACACTACACCATTAGTTTATAGCTCCAACGCTCTCTCCCTAGATGTGTGTGTATAATTAGAACTAGAAATATAATAATCAATAAAAGTCTCCCTTTATATATTAACGCAAACAACTACCTCATAATAGCGTTCACCCCACACCCCCATTCTCTTTGCCAGCTCTGTTTCCACTCACATTTCTTAATGCCCTTCTCCACGGAGCAGTCACTTTCTCCTTATTCTTTGCTCTAAGCAAAGACAGTATTTATTATTTGTAATCCAGTACATCTCAGGGTTGGCAGGGATTGGTGAGAAACTCATTACAGACGCGTGAAAATTAACAACGAACTACAGTGAGAGGTGGCTCGGGTTCGGCCGCCGCCAGTGTGGCAAAGGAAGGAAGGATCGTTTGCCACCACCTCTGGCCACGGCCTGCGCTCTAGAGACTTGCTGTGTAATTCTGGGGTCCCCGAAGCACTGGCTGCCCGAGGCCCGCCAGCCAATCCAGGGTATATGTGGGCAGTGGATTGGGGGCTTGAAATCTCTGCTGACACAGTCCAGTGTAAGACAGGCCACTATCTCCAGAGGGTTTTGCCCAGTGGTTAGCTAGTCAAATTCCCGGCTTGTACAACCTAGACCAACTCGCTGGCCTTTGGACTGAGCCTAGCAATCGACATATGTAGGCTCCTATGTATAAATATGTAACTATACATATACACATCTACAACGTATTTATTTATGTGTGCATATGCACGTGCACATATTCATATTTTACACCCATCAAATATTTATGCTGAAACCATTATCCATAGAATCATAATATATACATGAACAAATACATTTGTCTGTGTTGAAATGCCAATTTACAGAATTGTCTTACTATAAATATTCTATATGGATGTATGTGAGTTTATATGTACCATTTTGGTTAGATACACATGTATATGGTGTTCACATGTGTGTATATATAGATAAATATAGATACCGTTATACACATGTGTATATGTATATATACGAAGATATATACAGCTATAGATACCACAAACATACAGAATGAAAGAAAGGAAAAGGTCGACTCTGAGCCAAAATCCCGTTCTCAATTTTACAACGAGTTTGTCGCGGAGATCTGGGTCATAAACATTTTGTGGGCTTGGCAGAGACTATAATAATCCCAATAAATACAACGTGTGCCGAATTCCCAGAGCTCCCCGGTGGGTTAGTGGTTTTCTCAGTTTTCTTTTGCTTTTTCCATTTGGAAACAAACCCAGCTCCCGGGTTCCCAATTCTCCACGTGCAGTGATAGTAGTGGCGCTATGTGTCTTTGTGCTTCTGGAAGAGAGGGTTTATTTGATTCCTTCCTTTTCTCTCTTTTCCTGGGGTCTGAACCTCTATCGCACTTCAGCCGTTGTAGTTCATTTACTCTTTCCCCCCTCCTAAACAGGGAAACAAAACAAAACAAACAAACAAACAACAACAACAAAAAAAACAACACTACAGAATTCTTCTGGCCGTCTCTCCCTTTTTCTTACCGAAAAGAGGACAAGGGGAGAAAGAGAAGGAAGAAAAGAAAAAGAAAGATAAAGAGGAGGTGGAGAATCGAAGATAAAAATAATTGTGGCTCTGCTTTTGGAGCTGAGAAAGAAACCTCAGCTTTAAAATAGTAAGTCTATATTGTTCAGAATATTACAAATTGTCGTTGTGCTATCAATTAAATGGACAGTTTGGGGGAGGGGGGACTGTACGACAGTAGGGTCTTTAGCCTCCTGCGAAAAACTGTATTTAGGAGGAAAATCCGAGACTTCTAGAACTCATTTTCTATTCAAGTGCGTCACAGCCCAATTTATTTCTATGCCTTCTTCCAAATAACTTAATCAACCCCCAAGGTACTGTGAACCAACTATATTGGATTTTAGTTTTGGTTTTTTTTGTTGTTGTTGCTGTTATTGTTGTGGGTGAATGGGTGCATGTGTGCCCCCCCAGAGTGCCGGGCTTCTCGAGGGCGAGTCTCGGGTCCCCCTTCAGCTGGCCTGCTAGGGTGGGACCCAGGCCCGGTGGGTTATTCTGGCTGAAAACGCCCTTCCTGGAAAGGCTGAACCCCTTTCATGGAGCTTTTCTCATGTGCGACGGTGGGGTGCCCCGTCGGGATGGCAAATGGCCGGGTCAGAGGGGCATTCCCAAAGTGTCCCCCAAAAACGTCTTTAAAAATCCGTATCCTGCAAACTCCAAACTTTTCCAGGTTTCAGTACAAGACCTGCCTTGTCCATAGACCAATTTATCGTCTTTTTTTTTTAACCCTCCCACCAAGGCATCAGTCAAAACATGAGCAGGACCGGAAATATCTGACCGTTGTTAAACTCAAATCAGTGGCTTCGAATCCAGAAATGCTCCCATAAAGTCGACATTTTAGAAGCTGCCCAGGGTCGGGGCTGAGGGCATCATGGCGGCAGTACGGCTGCTTCCGTGGAACCACACTGCCATCTGCTGGCCACTGGACGCCACTGCAGCTCTCTGGCATGCCTAGGATCCGGGCCTGCAGCTGGCCTTGGAGCCAGGGACTCCGGCTCCACTTCCAGCCCGCTGCAGGGTCCCAATTATAGAAAGGAGAAGGGGGGGGGGGGGGCGGGGACAACCGCCATCCTCCTACTCTTTTGCTTAGAAAACATGAAAGATAAATGTACAAACCGGAGCCCACGCCGCCCAAGGGGCAGCAACCAGCCCCCATAAAAGGGGACTGTTTCCTCAACCCGCCCCCCCCCACCTTATCTTCGGCGACCAGACAAAATAAATGAAAAAAAGCTTTTGTAGAAAAATCTTAATTGTGGCTGGACAGTTGTAAACTCATTAAGGGCCGAATTCCAGACAGTTTGCAGACCCGTCCTTTATTACACACCCTTAATGCCCATTCTTTGAAGTTTCTTCAGTCTGCAGCAACAGAGGGTGTCCCAACATGGACCAATTAAGGTCTCTCGCTCCCTCCCTCCCTCTCCTGCCCTTTCTCTCGTCTCTTTTTCTCTTCTTTTGACCAGCAGAACTATTTCTCCTTTTACTAATTATAACAACATATTCAGTTTTTCAGGGGGTGACTTTTAAAAAGGGGGGCAGTGGGGAGGCTCGATCAAGCATTCCAGGGCCCCTTGCACCTCTGTAGGGCCTCCCTGGCCGAATCACAGCGGTGGCGGCGGCTCCCTAAGTTTTGTCCTCTCCCCCTGAAGCTCTTTACACCCCATAAACGCTAACAGCCATCATTTTCTTTTATGGCGCTCCATGGGTCTGCGTTTTCCTTACAGATTCTTCTGCCAAGACTTGCCACTCCGAGTATTCGCTCTTTTGGGCCCCCCTAGAAGGCAAGACCCGGAGTGATTCTTTGGCGTCTCTGCTGCCCATGCCCTGACTGAGAAAGGCAGCTGGGGTGGGGGTTGGGGGGCGGGTGCAAGGGAGGAGGAAAAAGGCTTTCTCTGAGACCTAAAATGTCAGCTCAGGCAGGAATTAGACTTTAAAGCCGCCGTCTAACATGCTCTCTTTAGTTGTTCTCTGAAATCCTTCCAAGTCCTGAAAAAGGACTATCCTTTTCCCTCTCACAACAAAATTTCGTTTTTTCCCCAAGAAAAGTCCTTTTACCTTTTTGCCCTTTCATACTTTTAATTTCTTTCTTTCCTTCTCTCTCTCTCTCCCCCTCTCTTCCTTCTTTCCTTCCTTCCTTTCTTTTTTTCTTTCTCTTTTCTCTTTCTTTCTTTCTCCCTTTCTTTCCCCTTCCTTTTTCTCCCCAGGCTACTGGTTAAATTTTATTTTTAATTGCAATATTTATTTCTCCAAAAGAGCCCTATCCTTTAGGAAAGATACTTTCTCTTTCAGTTAAAAACAAAAAGAGAAAAGGAGAAAAATGCAGAAAGAGAAATGAAAGCGTAAAGAAAAGGAAGAAAAAGAAAGGAGGAAGAAAGACTCCTAAGTCTTGGAAGAGTCTCCCACTTTGGGGAGGAGAAGGAGGAGGCTGGGGGTAGAAGTCTCTCCCCGTTTTTCAGGAACTGGCGGCAAATGAATCAAGGATTAAAATCCGGCACTATCCCAGCCTTCCGAGTAGTTCTTCACCACCCCCGATTAGGCGCAAACGGTGTGGGGAGCTACTTTCACTTATCGTCCTTGGTCCCCTGTCTAGCCCTTTGTACACCTAGATGTACGTTCTGCTTTCTAATGCTGTTCAGCCAGACTCATTTGTCAGCCCCTCTCACCCACCCACTTTCCTTTGGGGCTCTCCTGAAACAACTCTAAGGGTTCACGAGTACAGACTGGGAACAAGCCCGGAGCTTACACGAATGGAAGCTCTCGGCTCCCCACAGCTGCAGTCAGTTCCCTGATAAACCTTCCTCTCTCCCATCCCCTCCCGGCCGGGGGCAGGCGTCTAGAACTCAGTCTCGAAGCTAATGTCTCGGTCTGAGTAGGGAAGGAAAAAAAGGAGAAAGAAAACTGCAACCACCGGCCTGGTTCGGCCGGCCTGGCCAGATGTAGGAGAGAGCAAAAGGAAGCCCAAGTTTGGGCTCGGTCCCTGCCCTTTCCTCAGTCCCTTGGGCTCCCTGGCCCAGCCGCCCCTCCAGGACCTGGCTGGGAAGGAAACAACCCGGCAATGGCCGCTTGAAGAAGGATGTTCAAACAGTGGACCCGCAGAATAGAAAAGAATCAATATATTTTTATTTGGCAAAAAGTTAAATATCATCTCAACACAACAGTTTGGTCAGTAGGCCATGAGGTAACTCTTGCAAAATATACAGTGTATTTCTTTTTCTGCCTCAACAGAAGTTCCCAAATTTCAAGTGATACAAATCTACGATAGCCCAATGGCAGGTTTCATAGCGCATAATTTATTATCAATAAAATTAACTCCATTACAATAAGCATTCGTTCCCCCCTCATTAAAATTAAAACGTAAACTATAGGTAGTTAGTTACCTTCTTCACGTGAACAAATAACTCCGAAATCTGAAAACGGCTTCACTGGTGCAAATACAAGATTCAAGCTCGTCTGAGTATTTACTTTTTTTTCTTTAATATATAGATTATATACAACTGACAAGACAGTACTAGAGATCAACTGTACAGACTAATATGTCCCGATTGGAAAGACGTTGGGGAGAGGCAATGAAGTCCACGGATCTCTCCCAATACAAGCTTCTGTTTTTCCTTTTTTTTCCTTTTATTTTTTTTTCTTTGACTGGGATGATATTACTTTATATACTCTATTTATATTACAAAGGTTAACTGTCTAGTTATACAGAAGAAAAACTTATTACACTACAGAGCTATACCCTTTGCCACATTTCTCCTCAACAACCTGAGTTCGAATGAGATTCCTAGCGTCCACGATGACAACCGGTAGGGCCGGCACCCGAGCACAAAAGTGGATTCACGAACAATGATTAACCACAAACAAACACATGTTCAAGTATTACTGCAGCCCTCTCCGCTGCGCACAGAGCAAATCAAAGAACTACACACATTACACTCTACAGTCTGTCCAGAGAGTTGTGCATTAGGAAAAAGGTAGTTATTTTTTTTTTCCATAAGTAAGGAACAGGTAGATTTCTTCTTTTCTTTTCTTTTTTTTTTTTTATACAAGCCAACACACAGCCATACAGCACTAATGCCCCCTTTTTTTGTTCTAGGATAGAAAATGAAAAAGCTTACAGTACCTCCACCACAGGCTGGCCAAGGCCCCCTTGCTACCGTGACAAGGTACACCATTATGAATGATAAGGAATTGGGAAGAGGGGAAGAAGGGAAGGGGAGGGAATGAGGCCTGGATACAGTCCTATTATTTGAGAATCATGGAGGTTGGGGAGAGGGAAGGAAAAAGGAGGAATGAAGCCAGGGAAGATCTACCCCCAGTCTTCCTATCAGCCTGGGTCACATTATTCGTCCTTTGCCCGGTCTTTGTTGATTTTCTTCATTTTCATCCTCCTATTTTGAAACCATATTTTGACTTGTCTTTCCGTGAGGTTGAGGAGTCTTGCTACTTCGTATCTGCGGTCCCTGGTGAGATACATATTGAACAAGAATTCCTTTTCCAGTTCCAGTGTCTGGTGTTTGGTGTAGGGACAGCGCTTTTTTCGGGTGGATCTCGCATGTAGCCAGTTCGCAGCTGGGTTGTCTGGGATGGGGTGGAGGGGAGTGGGAGAAGATAAGAGAGAGTGAGAGATTTTTCCCCCACAGCGATTATAATAAGATAAGAATCAGCAAGAGCAGCCACAATGCCCATCCAGCCTCACCCAATTTAAGGGAGCCTTTGGGGAAAATCCAAGGAGATTGAAAGTTAAGACGTTCCTTTCTTATTTCCCAAGATAGGCTCTGTGTGTGTGTGTGTGTGCGCGCGCGCGTGCGCGCGCGTGTGCATTCGTGTGTGTATGTGTGTTGAGGTCAGACACAATGGAATCAAAATACAGATGAATGCATGGGGGCCATACATACAATTTAAACATAGCCAAGTCAAGCCCTCAGCCTCTTCCTCCTCTCTCCCTGGCCTTTTTAGATTGATTAGAGAATCTAACTTTAAAATACTCCTCCCCTCTCTCCATCCCAGAGGAAGCTACACTGAACTGTACTGGCATAAAAATACAAACTTTTCCTCGATATTCTCTCTCTCTCTCTCTCTCTCTCTCTCTCTCTCTCTCTCTCTCTCTCTCTCTCCCCTCCCTCCCCCTCTTCATTTTGACCTTCCTGTGTGCTTTCCCTGGAAGACTACACCACACAAGACCTCTTCTTTCTCTCCAGCTGGCTGAATTAAGCCCAGATTGCTTATGAAGCTTATTTGCATAGCATGATATTTTAGGCTGCTGCCGGTTGAGATTCAATGTGCTGTGTTCTAGAGAGTTTATATAGCAGTCAGATGAAGGAAATGAGTTTGGGTTGAACATGGTCTTTTCTCTCCCCCGGCCCAGGGTCCCCCCAGCTCAGACTGTTATTACTCCCGCTGCTGCTGGAGTTGTGGCTAGTGGTCATACATGTCTCACAAAAGAATATATTAGCATCTCATGCTTTCGAAGAACCGGCCCAAAGTAACTTTGTCCCTAGAGTCCAGGAGGCACGCCAGTAAGCCCTAAGAAGGGGTTGGGGATGGGGGGTTGGAATGTCCTGGTTTCAGTTGTGCGACCTCCCCCCCCCCCAGGTCCATACTCCACCCTACTTCTCTCCTCCCTTTGCCTCCCCCCTCCCCACGCCCTCCAGCACCACCACCCCCTTCCACCGCAGTTCTGGATTTGGGGAAGGGGGCGGAGAGGAAAGGGAGTGTTTCATCCGTTCAATTTACACTAGCAAGTCCTGACTTCTGCCTCCTAGTGGGGGTGGGGATGAGGGGATGCCTGGACAGGTAGAAGGGGGAAAAGAGGCACACAGAGACAGACAGAACGAAAGAGAAAGAGAGTCAGAGAGGGATAGAGAAAGAGAGAAGAGGGAAGGGAAGGGAAGGGAAGGAGAAAGGTGAGGAGGGAAGAGAACAGAAGAGGGGAGAAAAGGCAAAGAAGGGATAGAAGGATGGAGAAACAGAGAGCAAGAAGAGAGATGTCCTTCCCAAGCAGGAGCAGCTCTCAGTCCTGGCAGTGGGCAGGTCCGGGCAGGAGACGGGCTGCCAGGGGGTGGCCAAAGTGACAGCGGCGGTGCAGGGCTAGGAGGGTGTCCGCTCTGACACTTACTCGGATCAATGGGTGGTTTGTCCCCGCCGGCCTCACTGTCTCCATTGTTTTCCGAGAACGCACCTTCGCTGGGCTGCTTATCCCTATCAACTGGAGGAGAACCACAAGCATAGTCAGACAGAGACAAAGTGTGAGTGTCAAACGTGGTACAGTCACCCCTTCTGGCCGAGAGCGGTTCAGGTTTAATGCCGTAATGCCTGCTGGAAGGTAAACCCGGGAAGGATAGAGAGCCTGGCATGGGCTCCAGCCAGGAACGCATGTACCTGCCGTCAGGGGCCGCCGCTACGGGCGCCTGGTGGTGCACATAGGGGTGGTAGACGGCGGGCACATTGTTGGCACTTGGCGGGTGCACCGGGTTCCAGGAAGTGCCGAAGACCGACGCCTTCGACTGGAAGCTGCACGGGCTGAAGTCCGGGTGCTCCCCCAACGCCGGCTGCCTGGCGGGCTGCGCCAGGGCGCCGGGGCCGTAGCGGGACGGCACCAACTCTTCGCTCTCGTGGAGCAGGAACGAGTCCACGTAGTAATTGCTCAGGGTCCCCGAAGTCGACATGGCCACGCGACGCCGCCGACGCCGCCGCCCCGACGCCGGACCTGCGGAAATTATGAAACTGCAGATTTCATGTAACAACTTGGTCCTACGGAGAAGTACAGTCACCTAATAAGTTGAAGGCTGCCTGTCTCGCCATTGGCTGGCCTCGTCACGTGCTGGGCCAGCAGAACAATAAAGTATAAATCACTCCGCAGGCTATTAATGGGCCAGTGTTTTCCAGTCATAATTTTTATAGCAAAGCCATATGTTTTTATGCAAAGGGATATTTGAGTTCTACGATAAAGTTTGTTTTAATTGTGGCCAACGGAGATTAAAAGATCAGGTTGGGTCTGACTACCCCCTTTTTAAGCGGACTATTTTATATCACAATTAATCACGCCATCAGTGAGGCAGAGCTCCCTGCGAAAACCTGGGGAGCCGAGACCTCCACATAAAATTATACAATAATTGAAGCCATAAAAAAGCAAAATCGCATTCTCGCTGTACTGTATTTAAATATATATTTATGATATTTCATAAGGAGTTATTGTTGCGAGAGCCACGGGGCTGGTAGGAAGTCAGTAAGGAAAGGCATATTCATTTGCCTTGCCGTGTCTCCCCGTAGTAAAAATTTACGAGTGCTCGGAAAGGTTAAATTATACTATTGTGTTTGGTTTGGGAGCTCACTGTAAATAACCGCGCTGCGCCGGGGCCGGAGCCCCCGGCCGAATGTCAAAGGCACCGCAGAGCAGCCGTCCGCCCCGACTGCTCCCCGCCCGGCCCCGACGCCCAGCTAGCCGTCCCCGGGATGGATACTGGGGCCCTAAGTGCCTTGATCCGAAGGAAAACTGGAATTTTATTGGAGTGCCCCCGGTCTCCCTCTAGCATCTCCCTTGCTTTCCCTGGGGTTGGGTCCTGGGGCTGCTTAGGACACCCGGGCTGCAGACTCCCCTTCTTCCACCCTGCCCCCCTCAGGCTGACTATCGTGCCCAGGACGCACCCCAGCAAAGGAGACTCGAGTGCGGAAAGCATCGCCAGCCGCCACATTCGGGTGTCTACAGATTTCTTCTCTCGACCTTAGCCTTTTTCTCTATCACGCGCCAACCCTCACTGGCACGGACACAGGAGCGCTCGAGCACACATACAAACACAGACAGACAGACAGACAGACAGACACACACACACACACACACACACACACACACACATTTGCCACCGCCTACTTCTCTCTAGCCCTGTGGAGACAATCTTGCTGGTCTAAAGTTGGGTGAAAACGGCTCTCGTGGGGACCAACGGCTACATCCAGCGGGCACCCGAGCAGACTCTGAGAAGCCTCAGCAGAGCTGTTGGGAGAGGGCAGCTCCGAGGCCGAGTCTTGGGTCCTCGGCCAGACTCTAAGCTCGGAGTCCAGCCCCCAAGCTGGCCCCACGGCCAGGCAAAGGACTCTGTCCCGAGCTGGGACTCCTCTGGCAAGCTCTCCGAAGGGGCAGAGCACCCGAGGAAGAGACTTGCCCAAAGATCAGGCCTGGGAAGGGGAAAGTATTTACCAAAGGCGAGGGAGTCTTGGAAAATGCAGCCCCAGCAACCGAAAAGGCCCATCAACCTTCCCTTCCTCCCTCTCTCCTTCCTCTGCCTATTGTAGTGTGAAAGCAGGGGAATTCTCTGTGTGGGTCTGGGGGGAACCCCGACGCAGTCAGTCACAGGCCCTAGGTCAGGGGAAGAAATGTTTGTTTTTTAATTTATTGGACGCCCCTAGTCTACTGGGTTCACACACCCGATAGCCAAACTGAGCGGAGGGTTACAGTCTCCCAGTAAAACAAGTGAGCCGTCCTTCAGCTCAAGTCCAGTGTTAGGAATTAACGTAAAGGTCCAACAGTGAAGAGGGGAAGAATGGGACTTTTGACTTGAATCCACTCTTCCTTTGCTTTACTTGGGAAAGGCCTCTCTATTCCCCCCACCCGCCAACCATTGCCATGGGGGCTAGGAGGAAAAGCAGGCCGCCTCCCTGTTAATTTGAAAAACCCAATACTAAGTAGAAAGACGCGAGGACTTGAAACTGGGTAGTAATTAAATTCACGTGTGAATATTCCGCATGCAAAAATATGTTTCTCATTAGCTTTACATCTCTGTTGGCTCTTTCCTCCCTTTCCTCTCTCCCCCTCCTTTTTTTTTTTTGCTCCCTTTTCCTCCTGTTCAAGTTTTCTCAATAGCTACAACAGAAATCTCAGAAAGATCCCATTCTTTCTCCCAAATCCACGGCTGATTCGGCGTGATAAGAAGCTCTGAGGGTCTTATCTCTTTAAGGCAGTCAGAGAACCCGGCAAGACGCAGCAGCTCGAGGGAGGACGGCCCACTGGCTTCCTAAAATAAATATGGAATGGACGTGAATGAAGTTAGGTACACAATGACCTCCAATTTAGCCCTCGTCGGTCCTCTTGCTTACGTCCAGGGCTAGACTTCGGGGAACCCTGATTTTATCCTCTTTCTTTTAAAAAATTGTCTCCTCATAAACAAAAGACGAATAAGAGGTCCGTAATAGTCCTCTGGCATCGTTCGAAGGTTGCTGGTCCTTCCTTAAGGACAACTTTGTTCGTTGTAAACACTTCAGAATTAGTTGAGAGCAATAGACTTTACTGTCTCCGAACCGAGGCAATCCTTTCTCAGCTTCAACCTAGATAATAACCTAGATAATTCAACTTTTATAATAACAATAACAATAATAACCAAAACCAAAAAAGCAACCTAGAAAAGCGATTGTTCTCTCAAACTGCCTAATTATTCCTAACCTGGGCCAAAGCTGAATAATTGATATCTGGGAATTGAAGCTTGAAAGGGGCTAAAAAGGAAAACTTCCGATCCATATTTGGAGGAAAGGTCAATGAGCTGGCCTAAGTTTTTATTTTGAATGTGAAAGCAATGGTTGGGTTTTTGTATGTGTGTTTCAGAGAAAAAACACTCTAGCCGCCAGCCTAATAAGCTAGTGTAATTAAGAACCGCTCTCCTCCCCGCGTATAATTCTTTTTTAAGGGTATTGCATAGTAAATGAATTGAATTGTAAGACGCCGCCACAGCGCCAGGCTCTCTAACGACCCTCCATAGACCACGAGCACCAGAGGTTAATCCAACACTCGAAGTGGTCTTCAGAGCAAATTGAGAGGCGGCAGGTTGGAAAAGGACGGCGGTCTCGTTTTCCCTCATTAAAGAAAAAAAAATGAGGCCCCACCAGGTTGGCCCAAAAGGCTAGGAGAAAGAGTGGCTATTTTGGCCGAATTTCGGCACCGCGTGGGACGCAAGGGGCCTTTCTGTTGTTGCTGCAAACCCCGCTGGAGGGGAAGTGAACCCTGTCTCCAAATAGACTTCACCTGGGGACAGGCATTCAGCTCTGAGTTGTCTTTCCTGGAGTTTCATGGGTCCCCTCCACTCCCACTCTGGATTATTTTAAACTTGCTGAATCTGGGAATTGGCCTTTCCGAAGCTCCCCATTCTCTTTCCATTTTCCGGACTCTTAAACAAACTTCATTGGGCAAAGACATGCATTTAAGGTAGTAGACATATAAATATTTATTCCAAAGACCTGGAACTGCATTCCCCCAGCAACTAGCATTTTCTCCACATACATACACTTTCTTAGCCAGAAGAAGAACGGTGGCAAAGCTCTGCCTTAAAGTCAGCCGCACAAGCTGTCTCCCGGCTTGCCTTCTCCCGGGTTTTCTCGGAGACTTCACCCAGCAGAGCTTTCTTGCCCATGCCAACGCAGTCGGCCTCAGGCCCTGGCACAGAGCGAGGGAACGGAGTGACCCCTTATCTACAAGCTCAGCCTTCGGAACCACTCGGGTTCTCCCTGTCTTCCCACCAGCCCCCATCTCTCCCGGGTTCCCGGGTTCCTGGTTCTTGTTTGGTGTCTAAGTAACAAAGCCTAGAGTGTGGGGCTCCTTGTGACAGACCCAGCGAGGTCGCTGTTGCTCAGTCCGCCTCAAAGGAATGCAAGCGCCTGGCCTCTGCCTAATCGTGATCGTAACCGAGGCCTTGCGAACACTACCAAGCCAAAATAAGAGTATCTGCCTCGATTTTCTCCTCTCCTCGGGACCCCATTCCTTCCCGAGTCAGGCAGTGGAGACCTCAGTTTCTTTAGACTTTCCCCCAAACCTAACCGCAGCACCTGAACAGGGGGACTAAAGCGAATCCTCAGCCCACAAACCAGGCTTGAGCCCCAAAGGCCAAAACGAAAGGGGAAAATATAGGGAAGAGAGAATAAGAAAATAGAGGAGAGAGAGAGAGAGAGAGAGAGAGAGAGAGAGAGAGAGAGAGAGAGAGAGAGAGAGAGAGAGATTTCCTTCCACCTTGGCCCTTCCTAGACAAGTCTGGACCAGAGGTCTTAGGGAAGGTGGGGGAGAGGAAGGGGGTCTCATTCAGAGTTCTAGGCTTCCTCTAATTCTCTCCCAGGAACAGGAGACCTTGGGCTTTTACACTCAAATCAAAAGCAGCTGAAAAGCGGGTCCAAGCGGCCGGATGCCCCCATTCCTCAACAAACCGCACCTGACCTTGAATGGCCCCTAGCCGAGAAATTCCTACCACGCCCCCACCGCTACAGAGCGAGCTAACCTGACCATACCTGCCCCCAGATTGGGGGGAGAGGGAGGAGCAAGGGATGGGAAGAGATAGGAAGAGGAGGACTGGGTACTCCTTGGTCCGAGCACTCCTTGGATCCGGGAAAGGCAGGCGGCGGCGAGGCACAGTGTTCCCGGAGGCAGTAGTGGCATTTGGACGTGACGCCTAGTGAGAGGTCGGTCCATGGCCCCTGTCTTCGGCTCCCTGCCCAACGGCTCTCTATACCTGGTGACGAATTCAACTGAAGTAATGAAGGCAGTATCGTGCTGTCGAGAGAAAGGTGGAGCCCCAACAACAGGAAACTACCTAAATCACAGACCAGTTCTGCTGCTCCCCCAAGGCCCGGCTCCTTATGTAGGGATCCCGCTATAGAGAGAGAAACAAAATCAGGTCAAACCCCAGACCAAGGCGCCGCCGCTCCAACCTGCCTGGGGCCGCCGCCACAGCCACTGCCACCGCTGCAGTCTTATGACTGCTTAAAATGGGAAAAGGAAAGGAAAAGACGGAGAGAAGGGAAGGAGAGAGGGATAAAGGGAGAGGGAGGGAGGAGGGAAAGGAAGGAGAGGGAGAGAGAGCGAGACCGAGCAAAAGAGAAGAGAGAAAATTGTGTGTGTGTGTGTGTGTGTGTGTGTGTGTGTGTGTGAGAGAGAGAGAGAGAGAGAGAGAGAGAGAGAGAGAGAGAGAGAGAGAGAGAGAGAGAGAGAGAGAGAAATCCGGTGTGTGCGTTTGTTTTTCCCAAACCTTCAAGTAGGGCGAACCGTGCAGAAAAGGGGAGGGCGTTAATGGGCCTACCATAAAGCCCTAAAGGACTGAGCTGAGCATCGGGTTCAAAGTCTGTCCTGGAGAATAGTTGGCCCAGCGGCTTGGACTAGCCAAGCCTGCCGGGGCTGCCCCTCACTTCCTTCTCCCCCTCCTCTTCCTCTTCTCTTCAAACACTCCCCCAGCGCCCTCTTGGTGCTGCCCCACCCCCCCAGACTCCCACCTTATTCTGGCAGGGCAAAAACCTCCTTGCCTCGCCAGGCTAGAGCAACAAGGTAGACAGAAGGCCTGGGGTTGGGGTGGGGGTGGGATGGGGGAGGAGGGCAACCACAGTTGAGAAGAGCTTGTGGGGAGGGGTCAGTTGGGCTTGGGGCACCACTGTCTCTAGCCATCTCCGTTGTAGGGGCTCACCTTCCCAGCAGCTCCTGGGGCATCCGAGGTTTGTGAGTGGCACCTATGGCCTGCTTCCTGCCTAGGAGGAGACCTCGATTCATTGAGACTGGGTGTCGGCCGCAAAACAAAACCAAACCAAAAAAAAATCGATCTCTGATCCATTCTCTACCCTCCAAAAATACTCTGTGGCTTCCTCTGTCTATGCAGCTCCTCACTCGACTGAAACCACTCCTCGTCCAAGTCAGCAACAATCCAGATATACTAGCAAGTCATAAAAAAAGGAACAAAAGCCCACAAACCTTAGAGCTGCATTGCTCTACGGCCGAGACAAATTACGACTGTCTAGGTAATATTTAAATGGATGCCTCCAGTAATTGCAGGGAGCCCAGGCACTATTCCTGTTGTAAAAGTTGGGGACGAGATAAAGTGGGTGGTGAAGATAAACAGTCACAAAAGAGGTGAAATTAAAAGGCTTCATTCCACGACTTTTATTCTTCTATATAAGAACATAAACATCGTCTTTTTTTCCACGCACAGCAGCATTACAATATTAATTTATTCTGATTTAAGGTAAGAAGTAAATAGAGCTAGGACTAACATTTATAATAACGATAGAATGCATTTGCTTGAAACAGTATTGGCAATTCTTTAATAATAGACATTTATACAGATTTGTACTTAGACTTCTCTTTGTTTCCGCACCTACAGGTTTGACCCTTTTATGCATGTAACTTCACAGTATAAAGGAAATCCGAACGTCTCCCTTTCTCTCTTCTACCCCGTCTGCTAGAGTCCTCTGAAGGGTCCCATGAATTTCAGTGAGCAAAATAAAAGCGAAATTTACTCCCCCATCCTCATAAGGCAGGGAAAATTGTGTGTGCTTGTCATGGGCTACCAGTGGTAACATTACTTAGAGACAAAAATCCACTAATTCCACATAATATAATAAGCAAAACTACATTAGGTCACTATCTACAACAGGGAAGATAGCGGGAGTCAGAGGTAAGTGTGAACATTTAATGCCGGAGCAGCACAAGACCTTCTCCCTTTCCTGCTCAATTTTTAAAGCTGTGATAGTTTACAGAGAAAACCGAGAAGGAAACGCACTCTTTCTCTCCTTCTTTTTCCCTCTCTCCATCTTTTCCTCCTTCTCTTTCCCCAATACAACGTCGCGTCCTTGTTTTCACCCTGCGTGTTCTCGGTGGTGAAGGCCTTCTCTTCCAAAGGAAAGAAACTAGGAACAGCAAGGCAAAGAAACAGTCTCTCTGTCTCTGTCTGTCTCTCTCTTACACACACACACACACACACACACACACACACACACACACACACACACACACACACACACACCAACTCTGACCTGAACGCAGTCAAAATGGAAGGCCTCGACTACTCACCCGTCGCCTCCCCTTAGACACTTTAGGGCTTACAATGAGTACACTCTTGTCGCCAGAGTCGCCTGGACTCGGAGCCTGGCTAGACACGGGCGGCCCTCTGAGAGATGACACTTGGCTCACGGAAGGAGTGGGGACCGAGGGAGGCGAGCAAGATCAGCCCAAGACGTCGCTTGACGTGTCTGCCCGTTCTGTGTGTTTGTTTGTTTGTTTTGGAGGCATGACTCCCCCTCCCCATTCACCCCCAGAAAACAAGACAAACAAACCAAACAATCCCCACCCAATCCCGCCTTGCAAAGCTGGTATGGATAGATGGAGAATGGAAAAAGGGGTGGGTATGGGGGAGAACTCATGACTCCGGGTGATACAGGTGCGAATCTCTAGCGCCTAGAAGAAGGGTTACTGGCTCTTTCCACCGTCGAAACGTGGTGGTCGTTTGGAGGTTCATCAAGAAAAGTTAAAGTTGGCTGTGAGCTCCCGGATTCTGTTTTCTCGGTTCATTTTCTTCAGTTTCATCCGTCGGTTCTGAAACCAGATCTTAACCTGTCTGTCTGTGAGATGGACGCTGCGGCTGATCTCTAGGCGCCGCTCTCGAGTTAGGTACATGTTGAAAAGAAATTCCTTCTCCAGCTCCAAAGTCTGGTGCTTGGTGTATGGGCATCGCTTCTTTCGGCCGCTCTTCGCCGTGAGCCAGTTAGCTGCGTTCTCACCTTTGGTGTTGCCTGGGGTCGAAGAAGAGAAAGCAAGGAAGGGAAAGAAGGGGAGGAAAAGGCAGAGGAGGGAACAAGAGAGAAGGAGGGAGGCAAGTTACGCGAGGCCCTCATTAGAGCACAGCACATCGAGGACCCTGGCTGGCAGAAGGCGCCGGCTCTGACTCAGGCTCCCGGGGAGCCCTCGGGCTGCTTTGGCCCAGGACGTAGTTGAAAGGCCTTTCCCGCACATCCTTCCTAATGGACCCCAGACTGTGGGAAGGGAGGGGGGAGGGCTGAAAGCTAAAGAGAGAAAGGGGTTCAAATCTCCCCTTTGGTCATGCCGAGGAGGGGGGCGACTTCATTAAAAGACGTTTTCTAAAGGCCTCCTGGTTCTCTCTTCCCTCTTAAGAACACTCCACACATCCCCCCCAAATTGCGTTTTAATTGGTTTTCCAAACACCTGTTTTCACACAAAGGGAACTAGCGGGGAGGGCGCAGAGGAGAGCTTGGAAGCGAATGCTGGGCACCGGGAGAAGGGCGGCCGTATATCTTGAACTTAACGCCTTTCTTTGCCTTTCCTTCCCCTTCGCAGACAAGCATTTCCTCTGCCCCCCTGAGCTTGGGGGCAGGGAGTCCCATTATTGCCCCAGGGTCAGCAGAGGAAAGGCTTGGGGGAGGGGACCTTGGCTGCAGCCCCAACCGGTCTCTACTGGACTGAGGGTGGGCGTGGGGATGGTGGGAGACGGTTGAATTTGTGCCAAGAGAAAGAGGAAAAACAATCGATTGGGTGTCATCTTCAACCCCTGCCAAGAATATAGGAACTTGGGGACTTCCAAGGTAAAAAAAAAAGGGGGGGAGCCCCCTACAATGCTATGACTCCAAGCTCTAGGGCTAGGGTAGGCTGGACTGGACTGAGGGAGTCAGACGAGATTCCCTGCAAGTGCTACTTGGAAGGAGGATCTCATAGCGACTGTGACTTTGCAAAAGACATTTGCGATCGTAAACTACAACTTCGCCCGTTAATAGGGCTTATTTATTGGCGCCGGCGGCTGATTATTTTGGAAGCTTTACAAACAGCCTTGTTATCTGCGAACCAACTTCTCCTCGCTGGCGGGGCTGGGCGGGTGGGCTGGGGCAACTGGGCTAGGGATTTTGACAAGGAGAAAGAGAATGGTAAGGAGGGGGTGGTGGAGAGAAGTTGTTTCCTGGCCTCCTGGACCTGATCACCTCCAACCCTAGCCAGCCTGGAGAACGAGTCTGGGGCTAGAGAGCAGAGGCAGGTTGTCGGCAGAGCTCTAAGCCGGACATTAATTTTTACTGCGTCCCCACGCCCAAATATTTAAAAAAAAAAAAAACTAAACCAAGTTCACAAGGTCAGTTGGAGTGGAGCTGCGTGCCAGACTGAGTCTGCCGGCTGCTGGGTTCCCTCTTCTCTCTTCGGGGTTCCTTGCCCGCTCTCTGCTATTTCGGGGACTCTCTACCTCTGACTTTCTGTCCCCCCCCTTTCTATTTCTTCCCCTTCATTCCTTCCTCCCTTTATGTTCCTTTCTTTGGTTTCCCTCTCTCCTCATTCTTTCTTGGTCCTGTAGCTGGCTTTCTCTCTCGTTCCCGCTCCCTCTTGGCTTAAGCACACTTACCTATGGGATCTTTCTCGGGAGAGGGCTTGCTGCTCTCCGAGGGAGCGGGGGACAGTTCCTCGGCAGCGGAGGACGACGCCTGTGTCTCTTCCTCCGCAGCCTGAGATCCACAAGCTAAGGCTGTGGGCGGAGGAGACTCAAGGGAGCTCTCCTTCCTGCCTGTCTCAGCCGAAACTGAAGCGAGCGCGGGCGGCGAGTCGAAGCGAACTTGGGACTGCTGGGGGAACACGGAGGCGCCCAGCTGCGCCCCCGATGCTGCTGAGGCCGCCGCCGCCGCGGTGTTATAGCTCTTAGAGCTGCCGGTGCCATAAGCTTGAGACAGGCGGAAATAGCCCGGGACCGGCACGCCACCACCCCCACCCCCGCCGCCGCCGCCGCTGTTGAGGGCGCAGACCTCGGGAGGGCCTCGCGGGGGGAAGGAAGCTAACTCTGGAGCCGTTGAACTTTTGGGGCATTTGTCGGAATCGTAGAGACAATAAGAGTTTTCCTCTTTGATGTTCTGAGCGAAGGAGCAAGAGGTCGCTTGCTGCTGCGGTTGCTGCTGGGGCTGCTGCTGGTGGTGGTGATGATTCTGGGGCTGTTGCTGGTTCTGGGACTGTTGCTGCTGGTTCTGCTGCGGCTGCGGTGGCTGGGGCTGCGGCTGGTGATTCGGGGGAGGCGGCCCATCCGGCTGCTCCATCCGGCATGACCTGGGGCCGTCTAGCCAGACCTCCATGCCTGACATGTAAGGGTGCGACGAGGGCACCATGCCCCCCGGCGATCCGCCTCCTTCATTGCGTTTGCTCAGGACCGGAAAAAGCCCGCAGCTTTGCAGACCGTAGGACAACTCGGACGCTTGTGGCAGGTAGTGTGGGTAATAGCCGCCTCCTCCTCCGCTTCCTCCTCCTCCGCCGCCGCCGCCGCCACCTCCACCTCCTTCCCCTCTGCCGGAGCTGATCAGCGAATCCACCAAAAAAGAGTTCGCGGCCGGGCTCTCGGAGCATGACATTGCTGTGGGATAATTTGGCGAAGGGAGCAGATAGCCCTTTCTGGCTGACATTTCTTGTACAAAACATGCTGAATAGGGTTAGAGATCCCCCCGCACCTCGGCGAGCTCCCGCAGCCAATGAAGAGCCAGGGTTTCCCAGCGACCCCTCCCAGTTTGGTTTCGTAGGCGCTGTGCTGGTCTCAGGTCGACCTCTGAATTGAGAATTTATATAAATATGTAATGTATATTGATGGGCCCGGAGCACACGCCCCAACACCTAGGGCTGGGGCTCAGGACTCTGGGGGCACGATCTCGACCTGAATTTTGGACTAGCCATCGGAACCCATCTTCCCCAAGTCATGCACCCCATTTTCATGGCGGGAGGGGGGAAACTAAGCTCATCTCTGTAGCGCGGGCCCTGATACCAGATAGTAAACAAGTGGGGTGTTTATGACGCCTCAGACCTAACGCTATCAGGGAGCCTGAGTCTGCCCTTGGCTTGTTCCAAAAGCCTCTCCGAATAACTGATGTATGTGAGCTGACTTAAATAAAACTACACACACACGTCTCTTCCTCTCCCATTCTTTTTCAAATTTTTATTTGGGGCGGGGGGTGGCGGGCAGGTCAGTGGGCTCTCAGTATTTCTAGCCCTGCTATTTCTCTCTGCCCAGCTTAGGGGGCAAGAGAAATCTTGGCCGGGGTTTGGTGTTAAATTCTTGAGGAATTAGTTGTCCCCAGAGCATAAGGCAAGCCTGGGACCCAAGTGTCAGTTCTGGTCCAAGGGAGGCTCTCAGCTTCAACTGAGAACCCGGGCAGCTCGGGCGGGGCTCCGCAGAAGAGTGAGACAAGGCTCCTCGGGCCAAGACAACGAGCCGGAAAACTAACGAAGGAAGGGAAGGAAAGAGAAAGAAACCGGGAGGCCCAACCACCCAGAGAATGAGTACACCTCTCCCGCACACAGGGCTCTCTGGAGGGTTCCTTGCCCCGGTAGCTCTTCTCCCCTCGTTTGGATTTCTCTTGTAAATGAGGAAGGAGCCCTGTTCCTCCTCTAGGATCCAACCACGGCGTCTAGGTCTACGCCGCACTCGGTCTGTTTTCTAACCTTAGTGGCTTCTCTGCTTCATCTTTGGCTGTGTGTGTGTGTGTGTGTGTGTGTGTGTGTGTGTGTGTTTAATCTATTGACTATTGTTGTTGTTATTATTTTTCCAGAATCTGTTTAGGACAGTGTATGCAAACGATGTCTCTGATCTCTCACCTTTCTAACTCTAACATTCTGGGACTGGGGTCTTTTGAAAAGGTCTACCTCGAAATCCCACAGAAGGCAGCATTGAATACCTGGGCCTGAGACTAAGAGCCTGGAAAGAAAGGCCAGGGCCCAGCGTGCCCAGCTTTGGCAATGGATAGGCAGACTGGCGGCTTCTCTGTTTCTCCCCTTTCTGGGTTTCGATCAGAGTGGACAGAAGGAGGCTAGGCAGCCAGGATGAGTGCTATCGTGCTCACAAATGTAGCACAGTGTTATTCTCTTTCCTAAAAAATCTCAGTTCTCAGCTCATTTGGAAGCCTCCTAGAACCGACACTTACCTATATAGAAAATCAATTTTCCCAAATAAAACCAAATTAAAATTCTATTCCTTTCTCCCCCTCCTCCGTCCCCCCACGTTTCTATCCAAGAGCTGCTTCTTCCCTATCAGCGAAGCACTGCAGTGGGAGCAAAGAGAGTGTAAGGGGTGTGGGGAAGGGAAGAAGGAGAAGAGGGGATCAAGAGGAGGGAGGAAATACTGCAGCTCAGGCTCTGAACGCTGTCCTCTTTCCCTGCCTTTAGCCTTGGCGTTCACACAATCCCGGAGGATCTGACAAGAATCAGTGTCACTGCTAGCCTCCCCCCCCCCTTCCTGCTTCTCCATTTCCCTCTCCCCTCTATCCCTCTCCATCTCCCCCCTCCCCCCAGGACTTCCTCCCCTCCAAACCGCATCGATCTATCAGCCGTTTGGATATTTTAAACGTGGATCTCAGTAGTGGAAATTCCTTCCCAGGTTGTGACAGGCTCCAGGACAAGTTATTGGGGAGTGGGCCGATCAGGCAGCAGGGCAGCTGGGATGACTTTCTATAGGAGGAGCCGTCTCTCAGCCTCCTCCCTCTCCCTCCTCATCTTGGAGGGTCCCTCTTTGCCAACTGTAAACGCCAGAGTATGGGAGAGATTGTCACAACTTTCCCCAGCCCCATAAAAGGTTTATGGAAAGGCGACGTTCTCCGGGTGTGATCAAATGGACCCCAGGAAGTGGCTGTCTTTATAACAGGGAGCGAGGACCAGGCCCAGGCATCCGGCATGGGTTTTGTGCCTTCACTGACCTCCTTGCTTCTTGTCCTCTCTCTTTCTTGAGTCTCCCTCTCTTTCCCACCACCCTCAACTCCTTGCTCAGTGTTCTCAGAAACCCCCCCCCTCCAGCCCATACCTCCTGCCGGCTCAACACCCCCAACCCCATTTGCTGGCTGACCTACAAGGTTCCTCATGAGCCAGAACGCTTTCAGTGCAATGAAACTCGAGCCCTCGGCCCACGCTCCAGATCCTTTCTTAGCCCACAGCAGGTATAAAGCTGGGCTCCCTGGGGCAGGTCGCTCACGGCTGTGCTAGACTTGCCTGGCCGCGGCCAAAGGAAGGCCTGAGCCCCGGCCTCACCCAGGTCTCTTTGCGGACATGCAGCGCGTCTCTGGCAGGGAGGCCCTCAGAGCTGCCAAGGCCAGAGGCGAGAGAAGCCCCTATCGGCCGCAGCTCCTGAGCTGGCCGGAGGAGAAGTGGGATAGGGTGCCCAGCCAGACCCTGTGCTTCTCCCCTCCTGTCTACTAGAGGAGTACAGAAACCCAAGGTCTGGCCCAGCCTCAGATAACGGCGCATCCCCTGCACCCCTTTCCTTCCCGTTTGCCGGACCTCGAGTTTCAGCCGCTACACTTCATCTGCCAGGTGGTGGATGCTGCAGCTGGACCCAGGAAAGGGTTCAAGGAGAAGAAAAAGGAGGAGGGCAGGGAGGAAGAGGCAAAGAAAAAGTTCCGGCGGGCCCGGGCCTCCCCGCCTAGGGCAGCCAAGGCAGGATCTGGGACTGGGGCTGGGCTGCTGAGGGTCAGTTTCCTGGCGTCTGGAAGAGGTAGATCATGAACCCGCCGCCGCCTGCTAGCTGTCCTGCGGCTTTCCTCGATAGCTCACAAGGCCAAGGCAAACAGTAGCCTGGCTCACTCTAGGCTGCTGAGGGAAAGCCTTCACAACGGTTTCTTGCTGGTTTTAGGGGGTGCCCCTACCCTCACTCCCACAACCTGGTAAGTCGACTCCCTGTTCAGGCGGTACATCCTTGCCCTGCCGGATTCCACTTGCTGACTGCTGCTGGGACCAGCCCAGTCCCGGCCACTCTGGACCCTGGGGAAATGAATGGGAAAATAAAAAAAAAAAACCCACGGGGCCAAAGAAGTGAATATGTAGGACCTGTGTGCGCCCCACTCGTCCCCAGGGGCAAATAACCCTGAGCCCTCACGGTTAGGGAGACCAGCCTATTCAGTGCGACTGAAGTGGGCAAGGAACATGGGCAACTTACGAGGGCAGCAGACCTCCCTCCTCATCCTTGCAGTGCGAGGCTGTTAAATGCATCAACTGAAGGCGCTGAGGTTCCCCTCAGCTCGCTAATCTTTGGGTAAACCTAAATTCACTGACTCTCAGAACAAATCTGCTTTTTTTTTTTTTAATGCTGAGTATTTAATGCTGAGAATCTGGGGTTTGGTTTTTGTTGGTTTTTTTTTTTTTTTTTAGTGTGTGCTTTTCCTGCTCTTAGGTAAAGTGCCTCTTCAGGAAAAAAAAGGGGGGGGGGATAGAAAAGAGAGGGAAAATTTCCCCTCTAACCCACCCTCAACATCGAAGTAAAGGACTTTGAGATCGCTATCTATAATTCAGACGGCTGAAGCAACAACTTGGGGCTCTTAGAATCCAGAGAACATTCCTAAGGCTCCCACTGTCCTTGGCAACCTCCCCCCCCAAAAAAAACCAAAATGGCAGAAGGTTGCTTTATTTCAGAGGTCTCGGTCTGTCACTTGTCAGGACCCTGTGGAAGAGCCAAATGGGTTTTTGGTCTGGATCGGTTCCAAAGTAGGCGGCCCCCCCCTGCCCCTCCCCGTTGCAGCCTAGTGCCAACCTAGGGGACGAATGACAGACTCGCTAATTTTTATCTTTGCCAGAATACTTTCATGCTGGGTAAAGCGGGGCCCCAGCCGGGAGGGCAAGAGAGTCCCTCCAAATGAACAAACGATACAATGTAACAGTGACTTCAGACTCCTTTAGATCTTTCCCATGGCCTTGTGTATATTTGCATTGTAATACATGTATTGGATACATTGCATTGTAATAAATATGTTGGAAACATTTGTTTTTCTTTCTTCTCAAATACAATGTAGTACTGCATTATTTATATCAGAATGAAATCAGAGGTCCAGCCCCGTCCCATATGCTAGATATAAGAGCATGTTATATTCCCTACAGACTATATCTACATTTGTTATTTTCTTTAGAAGCATAGATTTTTCCATTTAAAAGGACCGTACATACCGTCGATACACACAGAACCACACAGCCACATATATTGAGGAACCAATGTATTAGGGCATGTTTTGGATTACAAAACCCACATTCCGCAGCTGCTGCAGAAGCCCAAGTTAAACAACGATTTCCCTCCCCTTCTCCCCCTAACCCCCCATGACTATGGAGAAGGCTGCAGACCTGGATTCTATCCTAAGACCAAACTGGCTTCCACGTGGTATCATGGTGGTGTTACCTTCATCAATAAAATATTCCTATATCCAAATGTCTTTTCCCAACACATTTTAATGGACAACTTGAGCGGAAACTTCCAGTTGGAGCTACGGGCCACGTCACCTCGCTTAACTACATTCCTCCATTTCTTTCGCTAGCTCAAGACGCTTTTGACCCAAACGGATGCTTACTCTGGATGCCTAAACGCGAGCCCTGAGCCTCCCCCAGGCCCAAGCCCTGATTCTACTAAAAGGTTCCGAATGGCCCTGATTGCTCTCAGTGTCCCCGACGATATTAGAGAGGCCTGGCTCTCGCCTGGGAGGTTTGGGTCACCCTGGACATTCATTCTCTACCGCCAGAAAAACATCCCTTTGACCTTACTTTGAATTTTCCTTCCAAAATGGACCCTTGCATAGGATGAGAAATAATAAAATGTTATTGCAAGAACCCAGCTTGTTTTGTTTTGTTTTAAAATTGAGTTCCTAAGCTAATCCCCTTGGTAAACAATTTGAATTTAAAGGATGCAGGGGCGGACGATGGGACTCCCCGATTTTTCTCTAGCAGTATTGGGAGGTGGGATGCAAAGGCCTGCAAAAAATAAACATTACTTTCACATAGTCCCAGGTCGCCTAATTCACGAGCTCTGAAATTTAGTCAATTTAGCTTTCCCGGGATCGCTGCACATAGTTTAGAAGCATTTTTCGTCAGCAGCGACGTCTTTTTAGAGTTCATCTCCAATAACGTTAACATTTTCTTATTTAGTTGTCCTGAGCCAAGCTATTAGAAGCATCCTTTGCTTTCAACGATCTCTATCCAAATTTTGCTTTCTTGAGAGACCAACTTATCTAACCATCACCGGTCTACCGGTGGCCTTTTAGTAGAATCCAGAGGTCTCCTGTCTTCTCTTCTGCCCTCTCTAAAGATCCTTCACTCTCCTGGAAGGGGTGGGCCCAAACTCAAAATATAAAAGACCCCCGGAGCCCAGAAATCTAGTGAACCAGACTCAGAGTAAGGAAGTCACCCGAGGTCTCAGCCTAATTCGGTAACACAGGATAGTGAAAAAATTAGAATTTAGAGAATGGAAGGAGAAAGGGAGCTAGACAAATCCCTTCTCCCATTGTTGCATGCTCCAGAAACTGGGCCTGTTTTAGAAAAACATCGAATAAGAATGAAACCAAAAAAAGGAAAATAAAGAAATATACATAAATGGAGAGAGAGACAGAGACTGAGAGTGAGAAGCAACGTGGCCCAGAAAAACTATAATTATGTCTATTTAAATTTAGTTTTATGAAAATCCTCATGTAGAGATTACACTGTCAGAATGCGTGCACAATGCAAGCTTTTGAAAATTCGTATATACCAATAGCTCTTCCCAGTTCTGCCCGGACAGAAATCTGAATCTGATCGCTCCCCAGCGGCCTTCTCTTTCGAACAAAGGTCACCCACCAGGCCAGTCTGCGAATTAGGGAGCAGTGCAGAGTGGGGGAGACTAGTGGTCCTTCAGAATACACAGCAAAGCGTTCCAGCGAGGTATTTGGGCCCTCTGATTCTGCCCGAGTTTAAGGCTGCAACCCTCAAAACTTTAAGAGTGAGAGACCTCGTCTGACCAAAAAACACCACACAACCGCAACTCTACGAAAATGACCTTACTCCCGTAACACTTGCCCGCTTCTCCAGGCATCTTGACCGAGGTTGTGGCAGTACAAACAAGATAGACAATTGCTTCTGAGAAAGAAGGCTAAACCTTGAGTTGAATGTCCACTTTTGGAATGGGTCCGAGCTCCGTCTCTTTTCAGCCCCCGGGGACCTTGAACCCAAAGCTCGGAGCTCTCGCGGTGTGGCCACCAAACCTGACCAAACCCTCAGAGCCGTTTTTCAACGGACGCCACCTGAAACTCGAACCTTCAAACTTGTGGGCACTTACCTTGAGGGGGTTTCCTAAGGCACTGCCCATCTCTTCTGCTGGCTCGCCCTTCCCGTCCTCCCGCATGTGTGTGTGGGGGGGTGTATTTAAATGCGATTAACAATCTATCTTGAGGACCCCCTTTTGCGACGGGGAACAAGGGAAAGTGAGATAATTTAAACGTGCTTCTCCTAGGATCTGAAAGGAACAAAGGCCAAGCCAGCTTGTAGCAGGGTTCCGAGGCTCCCACGGCGGCGGCTTTGACATTGATCGGAAGCGCGCCACCTTGTGGCCGCCATGCGCCTAGGCCTGAGCGCTAGTCTTGTTTTCAAAGACTGCTCGCTCTCATAAAGAGATACTGGAGAATGAGCCCAGACCGCTGCTATTCAGATCTAATTTTTACATCTAAGAAATTGCTTCAAAACCTCGGCTGGGTTTATAGCAGAGCATTCCAAATATGCAAATTGGCCAGTCACGGACGGGTTTATGACCACATTGTCACAGCAACCAAGAGGATGTGATTTTTATTGGGCCAGGAAATCAAATCCTCCGACCAGGGAGCAGCTCCAGGCCTCAGCTCTCTCCAGCAACTTGCAGCGAATTTCAGTTAATTTTTAACTAGCAAGAAAAGGAAGTCCCCGCTTTCAGCCGGGGGGCACAGAGATTCCTCCTTCCTCTTCCCCTCCCCCAGCATCCTCCACATCCCTTGTGATTCCCCCTCCCCCCAATCATTCCTCAATATCCCGCTCTCTCTGTCTGTGTATCTGTCTTCTTCATTTCCCTGACAGGCATCTCTCTGTCCGTCTGGCTGACTTTTCAACCTGCATCCAGCAGGCCCTACCAGTCAGATAAACAAACAAACTGACAAGGGCTCCCCTTCCTCACTCTCAGATTATATCCCTCTCCCCAAGGCCAGACGCCCGCCTGACTGGGTGGGTGGGTGGGGTTGAGGGGGTGGGGTGGTCAACAAAAGGTCCTGGCTGTTTCGCCCTTCACCTCAAGGTTATGGGGGATGTCCAAAGCAAGACAGAAGTTCAAAGCCAGCAAACAATGAGAAAAGTGGACTAGTTTCTCTCCCCCCCCCAAAAAAAAAATTCCCCAGCAACATGGGAAGGAATAAAAGAAAAATGTTCCCTTGTATACTATTGGAGAGGAATCCCCCTTTGGAAGGACCCCCAAGCGCCACCTCCAGCCCAGTCCTTCATTTTTCACACACTTTGTCTCCTTTCAGGGCCAACTGTTTGATGACGGTCCTGGACCAGAGCTCCACAAACCTAATTCCCCCCCACCCCATCACTGGGCTTGGTTCAGAGAAGCTTGGAAGGTGAGAAAGACGGAGTCTATCCTGAATACTCGTTCTGAGAAAAGCCCCTACTCTCTGCTATGGGAGGCCCTGACTTTCTTTCCATCCACTTTGACTAAGGTGGTGCAGGCTCGGGGGACAGACTCTTAGCCTAGTGACCTCCATTAAGTCCTTACCCCTCTAACATCTATTTCCTTAGAACCTTTTAATTTGAAGCCTGGGGCGCCCTTGGGATGAACAAGAACAATAACAACAAACCTAACCAAATTCTCTCCATTCAAGGGCGAGTGATTGCGTTGCGTGTTTTTTTCTTGTTCTCTATTTGTGGGTGATTTGATCTCAGGTATTAAGCGATGGAAAGCAGTCAGGGAGAGGAATGCCACAAGCCAGGATAAATATTATAAAGTTTCCACTTTTTTTATTTTCCTTGTGCCCCGTTGCAGTATACATGCAACCCAATACGTTGGCATACTAAAAGAACACTGTACATACATAGAGACATTACATTTCTCAAAACAGTGATGGAATATGAAGATACTGCATCTCATTGAATTGTGAGAAGGAAGGACACGACCCCGTTTGGTAAGTTAACAGGCCTCCAATTCGTTTGTAGGCCCCCCTGACTTTGCACAAGTTTGAAAAGCCCCTTCCCTCCCTCTCCCCCTCAAGTTAAAATATGCAAAAAATTATTCAAGCAAAATAGGTTATGGTTTCTTTATTTACAAGTCTTGTAAAACACTGTTCCTGTATGAAACATACATTCAAAATTCTCACCAGTAAATTAACCTCACCATGAACATCGGTCCTTTTGTAAACAGATATAGAATCTTAAATATTTTTTCATTCTTCCTTTTTTCTTTAAATTGCATTTTCCTTCCATCGCTTTGGTTCCTGCAGGGAAATATATATATATATATATGTATATATATCTCTCTATAGACTATTTCTCTTTTAAAATAATTGCGAACAACTCTCCTTTCCTGGTGGATTTCGGGCAGAGTTTTTTTTTTTGGGGGGGGATACGGAATGGGAGGACACACACGCACACAGGCACACACAACTGGAAAGGAGAAAACAGAACGCAAGTATTTACATTGTCTGCCTGCTCTGCCCGGTCGCGGAATTCCTGCCTCCCTCCCTCCCTTTGCAAACAACACTGGATGAAAGGGCTTTTAACGATCCGATGTCAGTGCATTGCACAAATCCACGTTTCAATTAAGTGTTGGGTGGAATTTGCCAAACTCGCTCTCCACAGGTATTTCCTGAAGAAAATTTGGGGAGTCAGCAACAGCCTGCAAGGGGAGTTCGTCTTTTCTCTCCCTTCTCCCTCTGGTCCACTATTGAAGTTCAGAGACTGAGCCCGAGCCCCGGGAGGGCTCTCTCCAGAGCTACTACTTCCCGGCTATTTTCAAAGCCCAAAGACTCTTCAGGTGGGCAGAGGACTGGGGCTGCTGGAATAGCGCTTGTTTGTTTTCCCGAAGGGATTGGGCAAGTTGGTACCTGAAATCTTTCAGAAACATTTCTAATGTTTTCCCTCTCGTATGCCTCTTTTCGCATCGGCTACTTGAGAGAGCACTGTTTGTCTTCCTTTCTATCAAGGGGGAGCGGGGCCCTGCTTTAACTGCAGCTCCCTTTCGTTAGGTCCCCTACCCCTTCTTCTCCCTCCTCCTCCCAAAGTTTGCAGTTTGCTTGTGGTGGTTTGTTGTTGATTTTTTGTTTTTGTTTTTTTTCCCTTTCCAAGTTTGATTTCGCACTAGTCCTCGGTCTATCCTGGGTCTTAGATCAGCCATCCGGCACTGGGGCCCAAGCAAAGGGACCTACAGCTAGGTGTGGAGACCCTTTCCTTCTCTGTCCTATGCCTCCGTTTGGAAACTAAGGAGACTGTCTCCTCATAGCCCGGGTGCAGGGTCTGTCACAGTAAGAGATAAAAGCTCCGCCCTGGGGCGTGGGGTGGCCGAAATATTCCGAGTAAGGGCCACAGGGGTCCCAGTGGAATGGATTCCAGTGGATATGGGAATAGGAAAATCCCATTATCCTCCATAATAGCGCCAAAACCCCACCGAGGGTCCAGGGCGCTGTTCTGGCGTGTGAACCCCACAGTTCCCTCTGTCCTTCGGTTCCACACCTTCCTCCTGAAAAGTCACCGTGTGGCTTGACCTTGTCAAGGGCGAAATCTGAGTTTAATCTCTTGAAAGAAAAAAAAAAAGCCACACGAATCCCCCAAGGTGGGACCTACTCTTAGAGTAGCGGGTTGGCGGAGTAGTACTGTAATCGGTCTCTGTTAATTTTTTTTTCTTTCATGCGTCTGTTCTGAAACCAGATTTTGACTTGGCGGTCGGTCAGGTTGAGCATACGAGAGAGCTGGAGACGCTTCTCCTTGTTAATATAGACACTGAAGAAGAATTCTCTCTCGAGTTCACGAATCTGATATTTTGTGTAGGGACAACGTTTTTTCCGGGTCCGCTGGCCACCTGTGGAATGAGAGAAGGTAGAGAGAGGACTGTTGAGGCTGGAGGGCGGGGTGGCCTTGAGATTTCAACTTAACTCCTTAACATAAGGAACGTGGGCACGGAGGCTGGGATTCCCAGCACCTTTGGGCTAGGCACTCCCCTAGTCTTCCCTCTCCTGCGCTGTCTCTGCTACCAGAATCCTTCTGACATCTTCTTTCCCTTCTCCTGCCCACCTCGTCTCTCTAACCCAAAGCCGGGAGGGGCAAGGGAATAATTTCTGCAGGAGTCTGGATGATGAGCCGAGCTCTCCTCACACAACCCCAGGCAGAGCCTAGATAAAAGTCAGTGCTTCAAGCCAGACAGCCCCCCCCACCCCCACCCCATGAAGGCAACACACCAGACTCCAGATCAGAAACGCATGTTCTCCCAAGCAACAGGCTTCAGTGGCTGAAGCTCTTAAAGCCAGCCAGGGGCTACCCTGAAGCTCTTAGGGTCCTGATAGACTAAACAAACAGCTCATGGAAATTTCACCTCTTAGCACCTGGGGTATCTTTTTTTTTCCAGGGGACACAATAAGACACCTCTCATCCCAGTCGCTCTAGTGGCCATGGCTATTGGGCTTAGATTTGGCAAACATCTCTGACTTATCTTCCCCCCCCCCCCTTTTTTTTGTCAGAGGCAATGGTCCTTGAGTCTAGACTTGTCCAGTCCGTCCGGACTTACAGTTTGCCGTTGGTTAAAAGCAAGACTCCAGGGCAGACTGGTCCCTTTCTCTAACTCCATAGCCGAACCCTAACCCTTCCTTCTCCCTTCTACCAAGCAAACTCCCCGAGATTTGAGCAACACTCCCCTCCTCTCCAAGGTGCTGCTTTCTACATACGACCCTCTGCAGGTAGGGCTGAGGGGGAGAGACAGAGCCCAGTTCCTCAACGCATTGGCAGACTTGGTCTTAAAGAGGGGTTGAGGGGAGAGGGGGGAAAAAACCCACAGACATAAAAAACCCCCTTCTGACAGATTGAATAACAATTGCGAGGGGGAACACGCCGCCGGACAGAAGGCGGCCAGTAATTGCCACAGTGCCTGAGTAAAATGGCTTCCTTTGGACAAAAAGGCCAGCTTTGGGTTAATTTGTTTCTTTCTAATATATTGCTAGCGTGGGCCGGGAGGGCTGAGCTAGCTGGGCAGCCCGTCTCCCTCTCTCTCTTTCTCTTAGGCGGTGGTTACACATCAGCCCTGCCTTTGAATGTGGGCCCCTAACTAGACTCCGGGCGCAACACATGGCTTTTATAAAAAGCACAGGATTACCTCGGTATCAAAGGCTCCGGGTTCTCTTTCGGGGTGAATTTACAGGCGCCCCCCCTCTGCTTCCCCCCTTCCCGAGGGCTGACCCCGGAGCGGGAGCCGGGACTCTGGGCGGCTGCCTGGGGGGTGAGGGGGGTGGAAAAAAAAGAACCGGGGTGGGTGCTTTTCTTTCCTTTTTTTTTCAGGCCTCCATTGGCCGGTGGGTATTTCACGGCCAATTTCAGCCCTCGCCACGTGATCGCGCCTTTTTATAACAAAGTTTTGTTGGGGGAAATCTAAGGGCCCTTCATAAACCTTATATGCTTATAAAACAGCATATAAAAATTTAACAGCGGGGCTGCGCTACATTTCCAAGTCCCCTCTCGGAGAGCGCGCGGGGCGCTGCCTTTATACCTACTGGAGCCGCTGGATTTGTCCTCATTGTTGCCGGAAGATGACTCCGGGCTGCTGCTGCTTTCAGTCCGCCGGCGCCTTTCTTTCTCCTCGGCTGCGGCCGCTGCCGCCGCCGCATTCTCCCTGCTGCAGCCACTGCCGCCGGTGTCCGAACTTGAAGTTGGAGGGGCTGCAGCAGCCGTTGCCGCCGCCCCAGCTGCCTGGGGCATTTTTTCCGCGCCCTTGTCCCCCGGGTAGTCCGAGGAAGAGGCGGTGGTCAGGTTGTCCGGGGGGCCATAAGCAGTCTCGAAAAACTGGTCGAAAGCCTGGGGCAGGACCCCGTTCCTGCCCACCGTGCTATAGAAATTGGACGAAGTGCCCGTGGTGCTGGGGTGGTGGTAGACGTTGGCAGAGTTCTTGGCCAGCATGTCGCCCACGCTCGCGCTGCCGGAGGCGGGCAGGCATTCCCTGTGCATGAGCTCCTCTGCGGAATAGCAGTGGGGCAGGTTGGCCCGGGGGTGCCATTTACTGGAGGGCTCAATGGCGTACTCCCGGAAGGTCACTTCTCTTACAGGTTGTACCTGGGGGAGGTTGGACGAATAGGAATATGTCATGGGGCGAGAAGAAGGGGTTTGGGGCAAAAAAGAAGGGAGGCTGGAGAAATCAGGACCCGAGACGTAGTAAGTACAACTGGGCAAATACATGTTAGACGAGCAGGGCACGCGCTCATCAAAATCCATCCTGGGCTACCTCGCTCTCGGCGCATTAGCTGAGCTCCACATGATTCTCAGATGCAGCTGCGTCTTTGAAGCAGATCCGTGAAGTAGAAATTTGGAGACGTAGGCTGACGTGGAAATCTATCCCCATCCTTAGCAGGGAGGTGCTGGTCATGTGACCAAATGTTGAAATTGACAAGCTGCGAGTCTGGGCCCTTTCCCCCCCTTTCCTCCCCACCCCCCCCCTTTCCTTTCTTTGTGGCCATCTCAAGGGAAGCAACAGATCGGCACTTGGTATTCTCACCGAAAGCTCAGTAATCTCCAGTGTAACTCAAATTCGCTGGGGCACCCTCCGAGGACCGCCGGACGCGTGACAGACCTTGCCTTGCTTCCCGGGGTAGGGGGGGTCTCGAGCCTCTGTCTACCCCCCAAGACTACAGATCTAGATTGTCTGTTCCACTCCACCCCCACCTTTAGCCTGGCGAGTGCCTGCTAGCCTCAGCCAAGGTGATATTGTGGAAATTGGGGCTGGGGCTGGGGGCCTTGTGCTTTCTGTCTCTGGTGCCGCCTCGGGCTCTCTCCTTCACTCTGGCTTCCTGGACTCCCCCTTCCCACTGCCTCCCCCTTCCAGCTCCCGTCAAGGTCTCCTGCTTCCGACTAGCCCCCTCCCCATCTCCCACCCGCCACCCCCCTTCCCCAGTCGATTCGTTTCAAGGACTAGCCTCCGTCTCTGTGAATGTGCCGGGCTCGGGGCTTGTCCGATTTGCACGGTGGCTCCATTACACGCTCGCATTCACGGTCACTTCCGAGGCGCTCCAATAATTCCCCTCCCTTTACTAGGAGCCTCAGCAATTCCCCCAAGGCGGTTTTCACCCGGGCTTTGCCCGACCTGTTCAGTCATGCAGGGCGTTCGTCTCATCCGGGATCTTTCTCGCTCTTCACCCCCACTTCCTCTCTACTTACTCCCCCCCCCCCATCTTATCCCGCTTACTCCCCAGCTTCGGAGCTCCCTGATGCAAGGATCTGGACCTGGATCGGGTTGGGAAGGAAAGGGAGGCTTCGTGCTCTCCTTCATGCCTAGCACTGATGGCTTGAGGAACCAATGATCATGAAGCAAGTCCGGGCTCCACAAACACTTCCAGTCTTGCTTAATTGCCACCAGTCTAGTTAATGGGAATTGACCTCCAAGAATCTTTCCAGGAGCAGACTGGATGGATGCTCGGTGACTTCCCAACTACCGTTTCTCCACAGCAGGCAGACCCAGACAGACTTGGTCAAAGGGGTGCTGGGGGAATGGGTGCTCGAATGGACAGAGTAGGAGGAGCTGGCTTTGAAACCCCAGTGAAGGCTTTGCCTCTCTTTGCTTGAAAGAGAAGAGAGTAGGCAGTGGCAGCTGGGCAAGGCAGGGACTAGAAAGCCTCAGTGTACACCCCACAGAAGGAGGAATAACAAGGAAAAAAGCCAGACACAGCATCTTTGGAAGTGGACAGCTGAACCAGAGAAAGAGAGACACCGACAGAGAGCCAGACAGACACACAGAAAGACAGGAGAAGAAGAGACAGAGACAGAGTCAGAGACAGATAATAGTCGGAGAGAGACAGAGACGCAGAGAGATGCCTGTGGCTATTCTTACAACCTAACTCTTATTTGCTTTAGAGAAAGGGGGTAAAAATTAGAGAAGCGAGGAAAATCCTGGCAGTTCTGCCAGATTCAATTGCCCATCTTTGGGGGTAGAAGAGGGAGAGGAAAATCAGTGGCCGTGGCTGCCAGCCACAAAGGGCGCTGCAAAAGCTGGGGTGCTTAAGAATTGATCCTACTTTCCATTCCTCTTTTCCTGGCCCTTTCAGGGGGTAAGGTACCAAAAGGAACTCGAAATATGAAAAAGGCTAACCTTTTGTCATCTCACAATCTCCCACTTCCAGAGGTCAAAAGTATCTATATATCTGGGGGGGGGGGGAGATAGGGAGGAGATTTGCAGCCTAAATTCAAAGATCTCCAGTATTTAAATGTCAACATCGATTTATTTATTTATTGCTGAGCTGACCGTAACTGACTTAATAACAAATCTAATCATGTTTGCTCCGGGAAAGAAATATTCTCATTATGTATTTTCGCCAAATGATGGCTCACCATTCCATTTGAATACCTGCCATAAATATCAATAATACGCAGTAATTACTTTGTAGTGGAGTAAACTAATTTATTAGCATTTATGTTTATATGGCTTTTTTTTTTAACAAGGATTACTTCTCACAAATCACATCCCTCGGACACCGTCATTTAACGAACTCTAATCAGGGTCTGCGGCAAGACTTTCCGATTCTTAAGGTTGGCGGGCTAAATTTCGGGATGATTCCATCATTCCCAGATCGCCATTTCCCTCCCCTGTTGCTTGTGTAGAGGTAGATAAATAAATGGGTGGGGTGGGGGAGGGTCACGGCTGAGGGGAAGGGTGAAGGAAGTTCTCGACCTGACAACTATAGCCAGAGATTGCATTTCAAGGAAATAACGTGGATTTCCAGACGCAACTCCAAGGTTGTTAAGGCTTCTCTCCTGCCTGCTCTCCAGGCTGTATCTTCTCCTTCATTTACTCCCGGAAAAAGGAAAGGGGGGAAAAAGCAAAGAAGAAAATCGTACCTCTGTGGGGATTTAGGGTTTTTCCCTTTTTCTTTCCTGTGTAGAGGTTTCGATATTAAAAATACAACCTCCCCACCCACCCACCCACCCCCTCCCTTCAACAAAAGGGCTGTCTGAAGGATTTCAGTGACTTTGAGATAACAAAGGCGCCACCATCGCAGGCTTCGCCCCGCCCCTGGGCGATGGCAAACCTATTCTTGCACTTGTATGAGGGCTTTTAAGGCCATAATTGAACACGGGACGTCTAGGAGAACCGAAAACTGTTCTAGACAGACCTCCAGCTTTATGGCCCTTTGGCAATCAACTTCAGCTTGGGGTAGAACAGACAAACCCGAGGTGCTCAGCAGTGAGATGGATGGGCCACCCTCCCCACAACTCCTGGCTGTCCCTTTTTAATTAACCGCACCCCACTCCCCTTAGAGGGAAGAATGACCCAAAAGGTTGGTATGAGGGTGTCAATTTGCTTTAGATTTATCTTCTGCAGCTCCATATCTTTTTTTTTTCCCATCGTGGCAAGGGGGGCGGGTTTTCACCTTTATCCCCATTACCCCCCAAGGATGTGTACTGGAAACAAAAGCAATTTCAGGGATTACACTGCTTAGAATGAGAGGGGAGAGGGTGAGGGTGCAGGCAGAGTGACTGGCCTGAGTAGGGGGCCTGGTTGCGACTTAGGGCATAGGCTGGGGTGGTGGTGAAGGTGAAGCTGGAGTTGGCCTGAGTAGGGGGCCTGAGTGTTACTTTGGGGACAGGCTGGGGGTAGGGTGCAGTGGTTTCTAAGAAAACTGCTCTGAATACCGCATGTATGAACTCCCAAGAGCAGAACTGTCCCAAGAAAAAGCTTTGGAACCCAAGGAAAGAGGAAAGGTCAGTTTCCTAAGGCAAACCTTTTGAGACTGTTAGTGGGAAAGGCTGGGAAAGAAGGAAGCAGTGGGTGAGGGGATAAGGGGGAACAACCCGGGCAGTCAGAGCAGTCCTGTCCACAGCTTTATTTGCTGTTAAATGAAACCTAACTCATTATTCTCCCAGCCTTCTTGAAATGCCTAGGCGGGAGATAACTGGGGTGGAGAGGGAGTTGGCTGTTCTGGTCATTATTTTACAAACAGGGGAGAATATTCATTATAGGGGAAGAGGTGGAGGAGGGTGGTGGGAGGAGGCCCCAGGCTGCCAGGGGAAAGGCGGTGGCAGTCGATTTTGACTTTGCTTTTTTCCTGTCTGAAACTGTTTCAGGAGGCCCAATCCAAGGGCACAAGGCTGGCTCAGCTCCGGGAGACGGTCAGCGGACCTGGAAAGGGCAGCCAAGAACATGGGCACATCAGGTCTCTTTTTTCAGGTTCTCCAAGCATTCCCAGGTAAGGTAGAACTGAAGCTCTGACACTTGTGAGGGCAATCTGTTCTCTGCAAGCTGCATTTTCGTACCGGGGGATAATAGTCAAAATTACCGATCTCTTATCTCGCACTGATTTATTTAATTTTATTGTTCAGCATGGAATTTCTCAAGAGTCTTATGCAAAATGCCTAAAAATTCCTTCTGAGGAAGGAAAACAAAGCCAGGGAATCCGGACGTTTGGATTTTCGTGCTTCTGATGAGCAGAGGCAAAGAGCGCAATTCCTTCTGGCTGCTATGTAAAAACTTCAAGGTCCCTACGGCTCTGGGAGTGTTGACTTCTCCGGTTCTGTTGGATGCATTTTGGGGCGAAACCCATTTTTACATAAAAGAAGGAAGGGGGATAAAAGAAACCACATATACAGGCGTCCAAGTCACCTAGGACAGTAGTGATCCAATACAGACTTGGAAAAGAGGAAACAAATAACGAGCAGGGCTGGCCGGAAAAACAAACCAAATCCTCGACTTGGACTTGGAGGAGGATCCAGGCTGGGCACTCGAGCTGTTGTCCAGTTTCCCCGGCCTCTCTGTAGCTGGGCCACCATCACCGGTGGGCAGTGGGCTAGAGGAAGGTTGGGAGGTGGGTGGAGAACTGGGACGCCGTTTTATCCTCACACTCCAAACTTGGGCTAGCAATTCCATCCAGAACTGGCTGGCTGGATTTGTCTGGCCCGACCGCCTCAGATTTCTCTTTTCAGGATAGGGACCCTCTGGCCGCCGGTATATGGTGGGTGGGCTCCCGAGGTGAGCGACCAAAGGGAAAGATGCATTTTGTGCTGTTCTGAAGTCCCCAGTGTCCATACACTAGTCTGGCTTTGAAATATACACCTGGTTTTGATTTGGGGTCTTATCGCATCGATTCTCTCACCCCTTTTGGAAATGTTTTCTTCCTTTCTTCTTCCCTTCTTTCTCCCCCTTCCTTTCATCCTTCCATTCTTTCTTTCCTCCTTTTTTTCATCCTTCCTTCCTTCCTCATGAGAGACAGGACATGTCTTGAAGGGGAGGCCGTTCTCCTCCACAAGGGCTGACACTTTTCGACTTCTCTGGCCTGCTCACTAGCAACACACCGATGCAGTCTCTCCTCCAGGATCTGGGCTCAGGAGAAGTCAGAGCTTGTTCGAAATCTGAAGTCAAGCCTTCGGACCCATTTTAGGTCCAAGGAAATGTCCAGTTTATGAAATCTCAATCCAATGTAAACATCCGCTTGGGTCTCAGCTTGGCCGCCTTCTTGGAGCTGAGACGTTAATTTCTTCAATCCCCCATCGCAGCCAGATTCTCCCCACCCCCGGCTCACATTCTCCCGCTCTGCAAGCCCAGTCCTGCTGACACGGATGCGTGCAGCTCCCACTCAGAGCTTTGCCTTCCTCGGGCCACAGTCTTCTGCCCAAGTTCCTTTCCTCGGTTGGCCAAGGAAGGATGGCCACTCGAAAGATCGGCTTTCCAAAGGCTCCCCACTAAGAGGAACACGGACACAAAAGAATGGGGAGGGGGAGCTACTAGGGCTGGGCAATTTCCCGCTGGATTCTAGACCAATACAGACGGTCATTACCCTCAGTTACACTTCAGCTTGTCCTTGGAAAGGCAGATCTAAATCTTTCCCAAAGCAACACTCTTTGCCACCCTCCTTCTCCTCGTCTCCCTCCGATTCCAGGGACCTGCTGCAGATTCTAGTCCAGCTGGGGGGGGGCGGGCGGGGCGGGACTGGAGGTTCTGGGACTCAGCTGGAGCCTACTCATTGTCTGCATTTTCTGGTGTATGTGTGTGTGTGTGTGTGTGTGTGTGTGTGTGTGTGTGTGTGTGTGTGTGTGTGGTGTGCTTGTAAGTGGCTAAAGTCGAGGTACTGAATCAACGTTGGAGTGAGATTGGCACAGTGAGACTGGGAGAGATTCAATAAGGCCACTTCCCTGATAATCAAGGAATCTTTTTTTGTTTCCTCTTCCTTTTTTCCTTTCTTTTCCTTTCTTTTCTTTTCTTTCTTTTCTTTTTTGGTCACAATCTTGGAAATTAATTTGGCCATACCAAGGATTTGTCTCCTCTTTTGACCCGTCTAGACGGCTTTGTCCCCTCCATTCCCTCCCTCTAGCTCCTAAAAAAAAAATCCGAAAAACAACCAAATCCAGAAACAACGATGGCCCCTACAAAGCTAACGCGTTAGCTCATTTCTCTCTGTGTCTTCTCATACAGGTGCAAGACTCCACAGGCAACCGTGGGTGGGGAGAAGAAACATCTAGAACGAGCGGCCTCAGGATATTGGCTGCTAAAGTCAGCTTCTAAGGTATCTCAGACTTCTGGAATCTTTGAGAAAAAAATTTATTTTTAGTGCCTGTATATGTATATATGTGTATATGGTGAGCTCGCTCGAGCCCACACACACACACACACACACATACACAAATATATGACCTTTTTTAAGGGAGTGAGAGGTTCCTAGTCTTTCATATTTGAGACCTGCAGATATGGTTTAAAAAAAACGGGGGGTTCCCCTGGGTAATTGAGGGCAGCTCGGTTTTCTACGGAAGTCGCTGGATATGGATGTGTTGGAGGAAGCCCATTCCCCAATATTCAATCCAAGAGAGGCCACACAAGCCCACCCATAGTTTCCTTTCTCCTACTTCAGAGCTCAGCTGCTGCTGCTGTTAGAGTGCAAAAATTCGATAAAGTAGCCATGATCACCACCAGGTGACCTAAAGAATTCGTGCCCATCCTTCTGCCACCGGCCCCCTCTCAATTCTTCTGCTCACAATCCTAGCACCACCTCTGGCTCCTTTCCCATCGCTACTCAGACGGGCTTGACTTGGCATTTGTTCTTTATCAAACCAGTAGTTCAAAGAATAACAACAAGAATATCCACCTTAATGGTGGGTGGATACCCATTAATTATTCTAAATTTTTCCTGCCACCAATATCCTATGAACAATAACGTAATGGACACCCTAAGAATCCCAAATCCTATTTCCTCTATCTCTGTATATAGTCTCTTGATTCGTTTGGGAGCAAAATCTGGTTAATATTTCCAGGTTCCCCACATTGACTCCAGAGAAAAGAAGCATTTTTTAAAAATCCCTTTGAGAATTATTTTTACTCCCATTGCTGTCAGAAGTTGGGGACTGGGGAGGAGATCAAATAGGAAATTCTTCCAAGGAACATTACTTGAGTTCTTTCAGGTCCCCATCTTCCCTGCATCCTTTGGTTCAAGAAGCTTTGTGTTGAATGACTATTTCAAAGGGATTATCTTTTGACCTGGTTTTGTTGGCATTTATTAATCAAGAAAAGGGTCAGTTTCCCCTGCACCCATCACCTGAATGCATCTGGGGTCAACTTTGTCTGGCTTAGCCTGGAGGCACTTCTAAAGACCAGAGGGAAGACTTTGCCTATCAGGTTAGAGGTTCTTCCCCCCACCTCCACCCCTACCCCCCATAACTCTGTTCGGGGCTCTGTCCCAGCCTGGCCAGCCAGGTTCGCTAAGGAAGAAAGCTAGTCTCTGCCTTTCAGGCCCGAGTGGAAGGACAGTAGCTGGGCATCAGCTGCAGCGGCCCCAGCTCCGCCCTGAACCGGTACTTGTCCTGCTCCTGCTTTTGCTTCCCCTCCGCTCCCCACAGAAATAAAGAGTAGCCTCTGTTTCGGATACATTGTCTCTGTTTCTGCTATATTGGGGGGGGGGAGGCTGACCCTGAAGGTATGTTGTTGGGTGTGTGTGTGTGACAGGATGAGGGGGAAGATCTCTTTGGGAGCACATTTTCGGTTCTCTGTCCCCCTCAATAATTCCGGTTTCTCTTGACTGACATTCTTTCCAGTGGGCAACAGTCCACATTTCAGTCTGGTTGTAACGAAAATCAGGATGTGGCTCTTGAGCTAACGAGCTTCGGCCTGGTCTAGTCGTTTCAGGGTCTCCCCAAGAACTCCCCAGACCTCCTAAGTGCACACAAGCCAGAATCCTTTCCCTCAGTTAGCAGTGAACAGATGGGGGTGTGTGTATAGTGGGGAGGAGGGAGATTCTGGACTTTTCTTTCCTTTTCAACAATGATTTCCAGGGGCCCCTTTGGATTCATTTTGAGCCGTCTGGTTTGCTTTAGACATGTGCCAATCATTACCTGTAGCGGGGATAAGGCTGAACAGCGGGTGGGCAGACGCGATTAAAAACGCAGGCGAGGTATTCTGAGCCACAGGCGCCCTAGGAACAGGCCGGCGACACGAAGAGAGCCCGCCTGCTGCGGGGTGAGCTCTGGACCCGGCGATCACCCTTCATTTCTGTTTTTGCCAGAATGGGTAAAGGAGAGACAAGAGAATTTTGCCCAAAATACCATCATGAATCTATGCACGACTTGGTTCAGCCCCATCTCAAGGTCTCCAGGGTTCAGAGTCCTGGCGCTGAGACTCAGGACCTATCAGACGCAAAAAGGGAGTGGGGGAGGGAATAGTGCATCAGAGGGGCTTCGAAAACCCAAAGAAGGGAGGTAGCACTCCCCCGTCCACAAGGCACCCAAACTGCCTCTCCTTCCCACTCGCAGGTCCTCCTGGCCTCATTTCCCACTGCCCATATTTAGGCTTTCAATCTGGGTACCTAAAAGGTCCCTGGGGCCTAAGCCCTAGCCTTCTTTTGCAAACTAAGCCAGACCAGCCTGAATTTTACAAATGGAAAAGAGGAAGCAAAAAAAAAAAATCTTTTTTCGAAAGAAACTGCCCAGGCCCCAGCCCGCCCAGGAGGTCTCCAGACATGATCTCAATACAGATCGACGGCACTGTGGTCTTTTAGTGAGTTCCCCTCTAAGCCCCAAGCCATACACCACTGTCAACCCACCCTCAAGAGCTTCACTCTCTCTAGACTCTTACCCTGCTGGAGACTTCATACTCGACAGTATGGCCGGTCCTTGGTGTCAACGCAGTGTCCAGAAGAAGTAGGCAGAGGGGGCTCAGGGTCCTGAAGCAATGGCTGCATACCTCCTCAGCCCCCATGATCCGCTGATGAGCTCTCTCTCTCTCTCTCTCTCTCTCTCTCTCTCTCTCTCTCTCTCTCTCTCTCTCTCTCTTTCCCTCTCCATCCCCCTCCCCCTCCAAGAGAGGATGAGAGGCCGATCAGCCATCTTCAGCTGCAGGGTTTGTTTCTTTCACTTCATCGTCAGGGAGGGAAAGGGAAGCATGTAGATAGACGGTTTTCAAAGCAGAACACCCCCTCCCAAAGAAAAAATAACAATAATAAAAACCACGTCGGTACTCCAAGCTGCCAGGTTTGCTCGCCTTCAACATTTTGCCAGGAATTAACAAGTCTGAGAGAGAACAGAGTCACAAAGAGAGTGAAGCGTTTCAGCCGCCGTCTCCATTCCCCCCACCCCCAGAGTCCAGGGTGGGCTCTGGAGAGGCCAGTGCTCCTCTCTCTACTCTCTTCCAGCAAGCAGAAGGCCTGGCCACAGACATGACCGTGGAAGGCGCGCAGTAGGACTTGACCTTTACGCCGCTGAGGAGGGCGCTTTCTTTCACGCTACAGGGGGAAGGGGGGCTGGGAGAGGGAGGGGGAGTGGAGGGCGGAGGAGAGATGCCTCTTTATCTCGGGAACTTTCCAATGCTATTCCACCCAATAGCGATCGGGTACAGTCCTTATTCCTGTCCGCCTGTCTTGGGTAAACGAGACTTTCCCCTCCCCGCTCCACTACCTCCAGCTTCATTGCCTTTTCCCAGTCCCAGGCTTTTTGTAAGGTCGCCACCCAGCCTGAGAGCCTGGGGCAACAAAGACGGAGAAGAGCAGTCTCCTCCGCCCCCCAGCCTAGCCAGACCTGAAATGCAGCTACCCTTACTACTCCTAAGTCAGCCACTCACAGACCTCTCCTATATCTGGACCCTCTGTCACTAAAGGACCACAGTGTGTTCTGCAACATTCGACCCAGAAATAAGGGTCCCTGGCTTGGGAGGGGGGGGGGAGAGAAGAAAAAGGCAAAATAGACCAAACGCCAGTCCTTCTGTTCTCAAATCCTTCTGGGGACTATCCCCTCCAAGTCCCCAGGACACTCAGCCTTCAGAAAGGGACTGTGCCTCAGGCCTTGACACTGAAGGCACAGTCATAGTTGTGTTTTTGTATTCTCCATTAAAACAAAACAAATCTCACCCACACCCGTAGCGTCTAATCATCAGGCCTAAGAAAGGCCCTCTTGGGCCTGGAGCCCGAGTTCTAGGAAAGCTGACTGCCGTTAGCTCTCCAGGCAGTCCTTCTGAACCCTGGAGAGGTCGAAGACAACTCCCAGGGCCACCCTCTACCGGCAGGGGCTCCACAGGGGGGCCAGGGAACCCAGAACCCCCAGAACTCCGAACAGTGCCTAAACAAATATAGGATTTTGCAGCGGAAGTATTTGGAGGAGAAAAACACAGTTTCTTTTCAGCTCGTCTTAGAATTCCTTTTAGGAAATATGTCGCTGTCAAGTTTTATTTCCCGTTGCAAACCGCCTTCTGCTCTGCCAAGAATTAAGACGGAGAGCGATTAAATACCCACTTTTTCTCTTGTCGGGGGCCCGGGCCTGGTGAGGGTGGGCGCCCATACAATCTATTCAGTTGTTCGCTTTACTGTGTCCATCCTCCTCAAACAACACCCAAATGAATCCAATCTTTCAGAACCTAACTCCAAGGCTGCAGTGACGTCAGCATACATCAACTGAGAATGCCAGTCTTAGTCTAGGTCTAGGGTCGGGGCGGGGGAGGGGGGGGGCTAGCCAAGCCTTGGGAAGTGGCACCCTTGAAGGGCCCCCAATCCCACACCCCCCCAAACCAGACTCGATGCCAGAGCTCCTGGGACCCAGGTACACCCCGCCCCAGCCTGCCTTCTACTCACACCACACATCACCCTTCCCTCAGATTCTCCCATGTTTAGAACTACTGTCAAGATCGAGGGGTCTGTCTTCAGGTACCATTTTCCTAGGACTTTTCGCTCTGTAGCCGGGATTCGTCCCAAATGAAAGAAAAGCCTGGTGTGTATGTGTGCGACAGATCCCTAACCAAACTACCACCCCTTCTGTTCCTCTATCTTGCCTCTATTCCCCCCCCCCCCCCAGGCCTGTTTGGACCTTCTGAAATGGGGGAGGGGACTGCTCCTCCTAGAAAGGCGTTTGCAAATCTGGCTTTCTGAGCCTCAGCTCACTTGCAATGGCTCTGCAGCCCCAGGTCTGTACCCGTAAGCAGACCAACAGAGGGAGGCCAGGGCCAGCCTGACTAGCGGGACTTGGGGCAGAAGAATATTTACGGCCTCGCAGTTTTTCTCTTTTTTAACGGCAAATTAAAATAACAAACAAGCCGCGCCATCATTGCCCCCATCGCCGGTAGGTAGAAGCCGTTGAGGAGAAGGTGCGGAGCCTGTGGAAGGGGGCCCTTCCCGTTTCGGAAGGAATTAAGCAGCCTATTATTTACTCACTGGCCGGAGCAGATGAAAACTTAATTGGCGTGCCTGTCCGGGGAGCGCTGCATAAATCTCTCCCTGCCTCTCGGATATCGGCTGCATCTTTGCTTATGAAAAATGGGACGTGAGCGACTGGCTGGGCATTTCTCGGCTTCTCCGCCAGGTCCCGGGTTGTTGACACGCATTCGATCAACTTTAAAGGAATGCGCATAAATCAATGTTAGGACCAGGTCTTAGTCTCCATCTTCGAGGTCCGGGAGGGAGGGAAAGAGGGAGGGAGGAACTCCCCAGAGCGACCAGCCCTAGGTCTCGGAGTGGCACCCGAAGTCCTAGTTCGGCTCCAGACAAGCCGGGAAACCGTGGAAAGATGCAAGGAACAGAAAGGGACTGAAGAGGTCGGTTGCAGAAAACATAAGCAAATATAACCACCTCGACTATTCGGCAAGGCTGGAGAAGCACCCAGCCTATCTCGCTGTTTCGAAAGTCTTCCCCCTACTCCTCTAGAGGATCTTTGAGTTGAATTTCTGCACTTCAGAGTTTTTTAGGAAAGGCTGAATTTTAGGTGTGTGTGTGTGTGTGTGTGTGTGTGTGTGTGTGTGTGTGTGTTTTCCCCAACGGGTCCCATTTCACATTTTTTTGTGTGTATGTGCTTTGCAATTTAAAATAGGTCTATTTAAAAACTCCAGACTGTGCGTAAACAGCAGTGGAATGCATATAGCGAAGTGTTACGAATTCTGTGAAATGCCTTTAATAAACTCTATTACGTAGAAACCCCGATGCAATAAAGAAGGCTAACGGGCCTAGCCTTAATCACTGGTGATAGGACAGTCTCTTCCAGGTGTATATGGGGTTTCGTTTGGTGGGTTTTCAATCTAAAATACTTTTCGGCCGGGTCGTAGCCGGGCTAGACCAAAGGCAGTGTCAGTCAGTTTCACAAATGTTTTCGAGCTGCATCCAAAGCCCTCCTGCTTTGCTTTTTGGGAGGCTTCAGGGAGGAAGTGAAGAAGGGAGGAAGGGAGAGAGGGAGAGACAGAGACAGAGAGAGAGAAGAAGAGGAAAAAAGGAGGAAAATAAAAGGAGGTAGGAGAATAGAGGAGGAGGAAGAGGAGGGGAGGAGGAGGAGAAGGAGAAGGAGGAGGAGGAGGAGGAGGAGGAGGAGGAGGAGGAGGAGGAGGAGGAGGAGGAGGAGGAGAAGAAGAAGAAGAAGAAGAAGAAGAAGAAGAAGAAGAAGAAGAAGAAGAAGAAGAAGAAGAAGAAGAAGAAGAAGAAGAAGAAGAAGAAGAAGAAAGAGGAGGAGGAGGAGAAGAAAAGAGGAGAGTTGCCTGGGCATTACCCAGGTCTCTCTGCTCTGTTGGTCCATGTCAGGGCTCCACAAGCCACGGCAGCCACCATCAATTATCTCACAGACTAATGAACATTTTAAATAAGAGAGGAGTGAAGGAACACCATCAACATCGTGGCAGCGCCTCTCAAACCATAAAAATCTGCCTGCTTGTCAATCCCTTCACTCTGCAAGCTAATCTATTTTCTTTGACGGTTACACATCTCTTTGTAGGACAGGTTTAGAAAACAGGATGGAAGGAGCCAGTACTGGGTGCTAGTATCAGGCCTTCGAAGTCTGAGCCCCTGAGGTCACTTCACTTGCTGCCTGCCAGTCTTCCAAGCCAGGATAATTAGTAAATTACTCCATTCTCTAGAAATTAATACCCCTGCACCAAGAGAAGTTTCCCTGACTACATACCTACAAGTAAACAAACACAGAAAAGGAATAAGAGAGGCTCTGTGACTTTCCCAAAGAGTCTATAGATGATCTATGATGCCCGTGAGGTGCAGTTACATTGGGAAATATGCTGGGGGTGTGCTTACGTGTGAGTGTGTATTTTATATGGAGAGATCTGGGGTAGGTTATAATCATTTGTCTCAAAAAAAAAACCCACTTTAAAATACTTATATCCAGAGTAGGATTACATTTTATGGATTTACTCTGGTAATTTTTAAGATGGCTGGGTTATGGAGAAATACTTTCATTTTCTTTGTATAATTATGCATCTTAAAGAAGAAGGTCCAGATTTTTGGAGGTGCTAGGAACAACAGAGGGAGATATTTCCTGAATTGTTTATGTGTGTGTGTTTGTGTCACCACAACTGAACAAGACCGAATTATTCCATGCAATGATAAAGTTGTCTTCAGCCCATCATTATTGAGGCCCTATTTTCAATAATAAAGAGAAAGTCAAATATTTCAATAAGTCTGAATGTGAAGTCCTATGTGTGTGCACAGACACTATTGCATGTACATATCTAAAACACAACACCAATATGGACATATAATTGTGTTCATATTTAAATACATTATATCTATTTATATAATATATACACATCTTTCTGAAACCCCAACAGGCAAGCCTCACAAGCTTTCAACTCATGACTGCATGCTAGCAAAATAATACTCAGCTTCTGGGCTTCCAATGGACTTTTCCTATCAATGACTCTGAGGGTCAGATCTGTAGCTCTGAAATCTAGAAGGGTCTCCATATTGACCTTTAAAGAGGTAGGGTTCTTTGAATTTCTGGAATGTAATTCTAGAAGTCTGTAGTTAGCAAGGCTTCTAAAACTTTTTTTACTTGCCGTAAAGGCTCCCCAATAATTCTAATTAGGGTGGTAGACCACCTTAGAAGTTGATGGGAAGGAAAGGAAGGTTATTTAGGGAGGCCTCCTGTACTGTAATGAACATGTTCAGCTTTGAAAATGCATCCATGTACTTCTGACACAGCAGAAAAGAACCATTATTAAATGGCCTAAACTGAGCTTTGGAGGGACCATTATTATTAAAAATTTTAAAGGAGATTCTGTATCACCTACAGCAGAGGCATACAGAGATGATTTCCTCAACTTCGTGAATCATCATACATTGCCAACATTAGTCCACAACATTTTAACATGTTAATATTTTAACATTTACAAAATATTTCCAAGCCTGGTGGTAGATACCTCTATTAAAAATGTTGAGTGTATCTACCCAAATGTCAAGTATTCACAAACCTATGCAACTGCACCTATTTACATTTGCTTCTTCAGGAACCAACACTCCCATGGTCCCTCCTGCCCCCTAAAAGAACAACTCTGCCGTAGAAAAGGCCTAGTATCTACTTCGAATTCGTCGTCTCTCCATCTCATCTCCCCCCACCCCCAGCAGCTTTAGACTCTATGAAGACAAACTGAATGACAATAATTCACTGAAACACCAGGTGGCGCCCTTGATCCACCAATCCCAAAGAGGCCGATTCAAAGAGCTGTCAAAAGTCAAGGTCACAAATTGTCTTTTTTCGTCAAGGTCAAGGTTTAGAGCTTTTCCTAGTCTTGTCATTGAAACAAATATCAAAACCTGCACTTTTAGACACATCCAGACCCAACAAAAGACCTTAAAATACGGCGGCCTTGGCATTTCTGATACTCACAACTGGTTCTCATTTTCCACTGAAAGCCTGGGAATTTAGACTATCTCTTTCCCCTTCCTTCCTTCTTTCTTTTCGTCTTCCCCACCCCCTTCCCCCGCCGCCCAACTTCAAAATACCTGACACTTTAACCTTCCCTAAGCATTTATCGTCTGACTGAATCTAGAGATAGGGAAAATTCGCCCTTTGCTCAAAAATTTATAGCAAGAATGTGAGCTGGATCGAGAATAGAAAAGAAGGGTCCTAGCTTGAAAAGATGAGATAAAGCTGAGTCTTCACTCTCCGCGTACGTATGTCCAGGGGAGGGAAATAAAGAGTATTTCCTTGAGATTGTATGGCAGTGACTATTTTATTAACAGAATAAACATCACTAGATCACTATCTTAGAATTTTTTTTCATTTTCAGTAGAAATATAAAAAAATGAGGGTGCACAGATACATCGTTCACAGTGCGCTGAATGTCTTTATTTACAAGATAGCATTTTTTTAATAGTGAATAAGAACAAGTCTAATGTGCTGGTTGAAATAACTGATTAAAAAGGTGCTGTAAGACGAATCCCTAACACTGCCTAATGCGGTTTCATAACAGATGATAAACAAGGAAAAAAAACTAATTACTTAAATGATCAAAATATAGGCTATAGAAATCAAAATATTTCTGGGGGGCAAGAATGGATTTCGGCTCTGAGTTTTCTAGCCCCCACTTTCTTTTCTCCAGAAAAAAAGCTTCGTCAAATAGAAAAGGCCAATTCTAACAGTGCTCTATTCGTGGTCTAACAAGAGTTGGAAGGTTTGTTTTTGATTTGTTTGTTTTTCCGAATTGTGATGTTGTTGTTTGGTGGTCGTTACAGGATTAGGCTAGAAGGTTTCTTGGGAGAGCAAAGGTAGATTAAAAGATGTGGAGTACTTTGGAAAATCAATGGTTTTGGAGGGGCAGGAAATCCAGTCCAAATGTCACGATATCTGCTTGTTAGCAGCAATTAAAAACGCTTCTAAGGATTTTTCTAAGCAGGTATTTGTTTCCTATCCTTCAGAACTTGGCTTGGCTGTTTTCACCCCCAGACTAGAAATCTTCCTTCCCCAAAGTTGCCTCTTTCCCTGACCTCTCCCCCGTCCCATATTTTCTGCCCTCATGATTCCAGTACCTTCTTCCCTCTCTGTCTATACATAAAAAATAAAATAAAATAAATGCATTAGCTTTACCATCCAGCAAACGGACATTTTCACTCGGATTTAGTTACCTGAGCAGCTATCCCACATACACTGGGATCGGAAATGTAGGGGAACTTTTTTTTTTTTTAATAAAGGCAGATGTTAACCATGACCTCGTGAATTTCACCAGCTTTCATTTTCTAACCGTTTAAGAGAGCGTCCTAAAATGCAAAGGTCACATAAATACTTACAGGATTTCAGTAAATGCGTAACTTATCTGAAATTGCGTATTTGGGGGTTGGCGTTTGGGTTCTAGAGTTGGGCATTAACAGTCAGTCAGCTTGGGCTTTCAGGAGAACTGTGAAGTCTTAACCGTTTCTTATCGCAAGGTTTTTTGTTTTTGTTTTTTCAAAAAACATTCTAGGTTCCACCAAAGACACAGCTATCTCTTTAGAAAAGAAGAGGGCCACTGTCTCTCCTCTGATTGTTTTCATTATTATTAATTATTATTCTCTGAACGTAGACAAGGCAACGAGTTCGGCAACTTTCCGAAGAAGAGTCGCCTCTTCTCTCCATTAAAAGAAAAAAAATCCATTAACTTGTCGTCTTGAGTTTGTTGATGACTTTTTTCTCTTTGACCCTCCTGTTCTGGAACCAGATGGTGACCTGGCGCTCGGAGAGATTCGTCGTGGCTGATATCCTCCTCCGTTTGTCCTTAGTAATGAATTTATTTGTAGCATACTCCCTTTCGAGTTCTTTTAATTGGACCTTGGTGTAAGGCACCCGTTTCTTTCTTCCCCTTCGGTAGGAGTTCGCATCGGAAGGATGTGAGACAACATCTATACAGTAGGGAGAGAGAGAGAAAGAAGGCGAGTTACATACCCAGCGAGCAGGCCTGCCGTGCCTGGGAATGGCACTAGCAACAGTCTGACTCCCAGACCGCTAGCATCCTGACGCCTGCCCAGCCCACCTCTACTTTTGCCACCTTTGGACCTGGGCGCTTTGTCCTACAGCAGGAAGAATCAATCTAAGGTGAAATTGCTCAAGGAAAATCAGCAGAGCTTGGCTCTCTGATGGATGAGAAGAGGTGCTCACACTCATCCTAGTTCAAGGAGTGCCCATGCTCTGCAATTGGTGCCCACCTTGGGGCGACTGTCTAGTAGCTGAGGAAAACAAACATTCGGCTGCCACATCACCTACCCCTCCCCAGTTTTCTTCCAGTCTAGTTCTCTGGCCCATGAGAAAACGAGCAGCTCTTGACTGCAGTCTATTGGGAGAAAGAGGAGAGAAATTGGAGGTTGGGGATGGTCTGGAGGCTGAGGGATGTCTCTATAATTTCCTCAAAGTACTCCGAGAACCATACTTTGGAGGAGAAGGGCTCCAGAGGGAGGAGACTTGGCCACATCGGAGTCGACCAGGCGCCCTCTCAGTAACCGCTCGGGCACCCCTAACCCACCCCCCACCCCTAGGGTGACAGGAGTAAATGGGAAGTGGAAAGCAAAACCGCAGGGGGCTGTAGCAAAGAAGGTGACGGAGCACGGAGAACAAGAGAAGGCTGGGCTGGCTTCTAAGGTGTGTTGAGGGTACGGAGGGGACCTGGGGAAGGGCTAGAATCGGCAGAGGGACAAGCAGAGGAACCATCCGGGAGAGCGGAGTGGAGTCGCGGGAGAAGGGAGAGGGACTTTATTTACCGGGCAGAGTGGACTTCCAGAGATGGGGAGGCTGGCCTTGCTCTTTGGGGCAGTACACTTGGCCATTCCAGCCGTTGGGCAAAGCCCAGGGCTGGTAGCTCTCCATAGGCAGCCCCAGAGGCTCATGGCGGGGCTCGCCGGGGCCCCCGAGGCCCGGCACCACCGGCATATCCAGGTAGCCGGGCACGGGCTGGTGATGGTGGTAGGGCCCAGCTGCGTAGCCCTGGTGATAGAAGGCGAACTCCTTGGCGCGGGAGCTGAACTCCTCGGCCGCCGCCGCGGCGGGGCCGGCAGCGGTGTCCATGTACTTGTCAGCGAAGGCTGCGGCAGCGGCGGCTGCAGCTGCGGAGGCGGGCTGCGCCGCGGCGGCGCACGACTTGAGCGCGTTGGGGTGGTGGCCCATGCGGGCGCACGGGTAGTAACCACTGCCGAAGTAGCCGTAGGGCAGGGCCGCGCCCGACGAGCTCTGAGCCGCCGCCGAGCAGGGGCTGCACTGCTTGACCGGCTCGGCGCCCGCCGCCCCCGCGGGCCCGGGGCCACCAGAGGACGACGACGACGAGGACGCGGCGGCCGCGGCGGCGGCGGCCGCGGCTGCAGCGGCGGCGGCAGCGGCGGACGGGGGTGCCTCCCCCGGGGTGCTGTAGGCGGCCGCCGCTCCGGGGGCCAGGGGCGCCGGGTGCGCCATCAGGTTCCGGCACTGATTGGCCGCGGCTGCCGCCGCCGCCGCCGCCGCCGCGGCCACGGAGAAGTTCCCCCCCGCGTGGGCGGCGGCCGGGTGGTGGAAGCCCCCGCCCCCCGCCCCGGCCGCCGCCGCCGCAGCCGCTGCTGCCGCGGCCGCCGCCGCCCCTTCCATGTTTTTGTTGAGCTCGTCTGCCACCAGGCCGCCGCCGTTGTCGTAGAGGAACATGACGGTGGGCTCGATCCAGCGGGGGTGGAGGAGCACGGAGGCTGTCATAGCCCGAGCCGCATGGAGAAGACCCTAGTGGCGCTGTTTTAAAAAGCCCCCAAGAAGTGAAGAGCGCGCTCCGCGGGGCCGGGGCCCGAGCGAGGGGGGCGGATCGCGCCCCGCGGGGTCGCGCCAGGCGTCCGCCCATTGGTCCGACCCACCCGCTCCCTCCCACGTGATATGCAAAGAGGGCTGCTCCCGGGGGCTCGGGGCTGGGTTTCCTCCTCCTCCTCCTCCTCCTCCTCCTCCTCCTCCTCCTCCTCCTCCTTCTCTTCTTCTTCTTCCTCCTCCTCCTCCTCCTCCTCCTCCTCCTCCTCCTCCTCCTCCTCCTGCGCGCTGCCGCCGCAGCCATAGCAGCAAACCTCCGGGCCTCGGGGGGAGCAGGCGTGGATAATTCAATAACACAGCCACGGAGGGAAGAAGACCTTGGGGTTGTGGGGGAAGGGAAAAGAAAGGCTAGGGACCCAAGTGTCCCAGACTCCCCCCTGTTCCAGCCACCGCACTCCTTCGGGGCTGGACTCCCCGCGGCGCCACTTTCCCCCACCCCCCCTCTCTTCTCCTCCCCTCTCCTCCCCCGCAGTCCCCCATCAACGAGGGATGGCCTAGAAGAGGGGGGAAGGGGTCTGGGAGGTGAGAGGACCGCGGTGGTTTTTCTGTACCAATGTATTCCCGAGACTGGGCAGGAGGGACAGGTACTCTGGGAGGATGGGGCTTGGTGGGGTGGGCGGGTGGGGAACTCGCTTGGTCTGTCCTGGTTGTGTTGTCGCTGTGGATTTTTCGGTCGCTGCATGTCTTCCTGGGTTAGCACTCCAAGCGAACCGGGAGCTTTCTGGGCCTAGGACAGCTCCGCTATTTTCCTGGGTTCATTCTTGGGGTGGGGGTCGGGCATGGGAGGGGTAGTTGGCTCTTTTCTGCGCCCGAACGTGGCGCTGCGCTGAGTTTGTCCTGGACCTTGGGTAACTAATAGCTCTAGCTGATTAGAAGAGAGTGCCCAGGATGGCGGTGGCCCTGGCCTAGAGACGCTTGCCCTCCTCCCCTCCCCCCCCCCTTCCTCCCTACCTTCATCTTTACTCTCCGAAAGCTTCGAGAGACTTGTAACCAACACAGACACAGCTATTACACAAACACACGTCCCCCTCCCTCCACGTCTCCTATCCTCTAACTGGTGACAATTGTACAGATCCTAGGCAGCTCGAGGAGGCCTCCTTCTTGGGGATCTTAAGTCGGAGTGGCTGGAACGAAATAGCTTGGGAAGGACAGACTGGCTACCCTGAGCAGGGAGAGTAAGGAAGGAAGAAGAAGCCAGTCGGCTCTGGAGAATTTTCTTAGCTGGTTAGATTTCTATCCTCCAAATGGCGGCCTAAATGTTTTCTTTTCGCCTTCCCGTTTTGAGGTGAAACCTCCAGGTTTTGCGCTTATTTGGGGGGAGTCGGATGAAACGTCAGTTCTGATTTCTATATTCCAGAATATATTCTGTCCCCAAAACATTCTCCAGGCCCCTTTCCCGCTCCCGACCCCCCCCCCATTTACAGATGAGGCTCCTGTCTCTCTATTCTATAAGCCCTACCCACCCTGAATAATGTCGTTCTGAGGATGTGGACCTGGTTCTTCTTTTCATCAGACTTAGTAAACTCCAAGATGCCTTGGATCTTTTTCCCGCAAACGAGGATTTGGCCCAGGCCCTGGCTTTGGTCCTGCGAGCTCCCGTAGGCACTGATGTAGGCTTCAAGAATAAAGATTAGAGGCGAGCAAAAGGGATTGAATCCCCTTCAGATGAAGACCCGGCCAGTCCGAGTGTTCACGACTTTGGCTCGGTGGGCAGAAATCTACAGACGCCTTAGGGGCAAAGAGACCGGCCTTGAGGTTTGGGAAAGAATAGATAGGAAGGAAGGTAAGCAGGCAGCAAACTAGATAGATAGACAGACAAAGAAGTTTGTATTACAAACGAAACTGAGGATTTCCCGATGAAATCTCAGGAATTTCAGAGAGACGGTCAAAGCCACAGAGCAGCCGGACTTTGTGGCTACAACCCCAACCCAAAAGAAGAGCTGGGCGAGGGCCAGAGCAGAGTATTTTCCTGCTATTTTTCTTTGGCGTTCCCGGAGCCTAGGCAGGGTGCCAGTCCAGCATTTTCTCAGAAGACACTGGTCTGTCAGCTCGAAGCATGGACGTGAAGAGCAGGGGATGCATTAGCGGCGATTTTTCTGGGACTCATTTGGCTTGGATCGACTTAAGCAACAACTAAAAAGAATCCCGTCATTTCCCTGGTTTTTCCTCTCTGGTGACCGTAGCTGCAAGCAAATATTTCTTCATTCTCCACATCCTCCTCTTACTTAAGCCAAAATTTTGAAGGCTTGTGAGACCTTCTTCAGTAGCGTTACTTTTGTATTTCTGCCTGGCCCCTTTTGTCTTCCACTCTTCTCTCTCGGGGTCTCATTGTAAAATACAGGAAGAGAGAAGAGACAGAAAAGAGAAAGGAGAGTTCGGAACTCCAAGGGCAGAGCTGTTTTACATACGGGTCAGACACGGCTGGAGGCCAAGGTCAAGTTGAAAGTTGCAGTCTAGCCAATGTGAGACCTGTCACTCAAACCCTGAAGACCCTGTCTGATTTGTTCAAAGGCAGCATCCCTGAAAACAGAGATCTTCCTCTTCTCTCACTTTCTCCCCCCTCCCACGAACGTTTTCCTCCTAATTTTGTTTTCGATCTTCTTTATGGTGGGAGTTGGTCTTTTTTTTTTTTTTGAGGGGAGGGGGAAAGGAGTCTCCATGTGTTTCCTTGCTGAAGTCTCCCTGCCTGAAACTGCCTGAACCTTTCCGTTCCATTCCCTCTTTCTTCCAGAGACGAGTTAAGTAAGCCACACTGGACCTTGGACAGCCAATATCAACTCTGGGTATTTTGATTTCGTTCTGATCACTTGCCAATTGTTGATTCAAAAAAGAATTGGGTGGAGATGAGATCCAAATTCTTCTCTCTTGACCCCAAAGAGCCAAAGGGCAGAGATGGCGCGCTGGTTGTGGACGCAAAGTCAACCGGCACGGTTCTTTGGATCCCTCTCTCCTCAGAAATGGTTCTAAGTCGTATCTGGTCAAAAATTCAGAAGTTGTCTCTGTTTCAGGAAGGAAAAGGACTAATGTTTCTGCTTCCATTGTCCTTTGGATTATGAGTTCCTTTAATCCTAACTTTGGGAATTTAAGAGTAAGAAAAACGACCCGTATACAGTGCAGTCAGTAATGCTTTTGAAGGAAAGAGGAACTTGGTGGCCTGAATTATACAAACCGATAAAATAATTCAGGTATTTGACTGGCTCTCTATCTCGATCAGCTCAAATATACAATTGGCCGAGGCCTCAAGATTAAAAAAAAAAGATTTTAAAAAAAGGCACAGAATCCATAATTTAAGCGAGAAATCAAGTAAAAGTAACGTTAACATCTTGCCCGAATCACGCAATACAAAGTGATTTCTCCTACCGGCGTCATTGACTCTTAAAATGTCTGAAGGTCGGGTTAGCCCTTGAGATAGATACAAACCTAAGAGGGGAAGAATGGAATGCAAGGCGCTCAGTGGATCTTTTTCTAGATTGGACTTGACCTCTAGTCCAGGATCTGCAAACTGCTGTCGGGTTCCTAGAGGCAGATCTTTTCTCTCTTTTTCTTGATCTACGATTGCAGAGACAATTAGTCCAGAAATCAAGGAAGGCATCAGAAAAGTAGGGGATGGTCTGGCCATTCTGTTATTAGAAAATCTTTGTTGGGGCTGTGGGAGAAAGTGGGTCATAAACCCTCTGCTGTGTTTGAGGGGGAGACTGGAAACGTATAGGTTTTTTTCCTTCCTCTTGAACAACAAAAGTCAAGATTAGAGGACTCTAAAACAGCTGCGATGTGAGCCTTCTTGTGTCTGATATTGTCCTGCTTTTCTCTTGCACAACAAAAGCAGAGATATCTGCATGTGGGATCTTACTTTGAAAGAAAAAAATTAATTTAGGGGAACTAGAAGAAGAGTCTTTTAACAAAATCTGTTTTTAATGGGTGACTGGTTTTCTTTCCTTTTGCGAAACACTAAAACAGTACTTTTTGTGCCCAGGATTCCTTACTTTTCCAATAGCAGCTTCATCCCTGCTTTTGCTCAGGATGGAGATAAATGCGCCCTGCAGAGTCAAAACTATCCAGAACCTGGACAACCCTAGGAGTCATAATGTCCTCCAGAATTGGTGTAAGTTTTTCAACCCTACTTGAGAATTCTCTCCCCGCAACTGGCTTGCGATAAGCGGGGCCGTCTTTGCCTGGGCTCCGAGACTCAGAAGCTGAAAGGGGAGAAGCATCCCAGCAAGGCTGCGGGTGCAGGAAAGCTTGACATTCGAAACTCATTGGCCGCATCAGGGTGGCCTCTGCCTGCCGCCTCCCGTGCAGTCCTCTCCCACCCTCACCCCCACCCCTCACCCCTAGCTTCCCTCTTCTAGAAAGGAGACTAGGTATAGATTGGGACGAATTTTCTTTGGCAGCTTTCCGGAGGTGAGGGTCTGGGACTTGGGGGGGGGGATTTTACACCCTAAACTAGATTAGCCAAAGGCTTGGAAGAACCGCCAATCCCCCTGATACGAACCTGCAAAGAGGGAGCGACGGCAGCCCAAAGACCCGGACCCAAAGGGTTATCCCAGAGAAAACAACCTGGACAAGGAGAAGAGAACTGAGGACACGGGAACAAAGTGCTTCGTGGTCCACTTTGATTTTCATTAGCAAATGAAATGTACCTGCACCCACTCTAACTCAGAGGACTGGTCAGACAGATTCAGGAGGTGTAGACCTGGCTGTGCACTGGTCCGAGGGGATGAACAAGCGTTGTAAAGACGCTCCGTATTTCAAGATACTCATATGTTTCTAATGTAACTAAGGGGCTTTACGAGGAACCTTCACAGATCGCCTTAACCCTCTACCTCCCACAGCAGGGCTCAGGGAGAGGAGGAGGTAAGCGGAAAACAAGAAGAATTGAAAGAAAAAACGCCGTCTGGGGTAGAAGCTGGAGGAGATGGAGACTGAACTCGCCAGATAATGAAGGGAGATTGGGACCGAGAAACAGAAAAAGAACAAGGGACTGAAAAGAGAAGGGGTTTGGGGGAGGAGGGGAGCAGTACAAAATCGAACCCCAAGACAGTACCTCGAACTCAGGTAGGAATCGGGAGCCATACTTCACACTGGCTTTCAGAGAATGCAGGACCCTACCCCACCTCGCCCCCACTCCTACTCCTAGGCAAACCCGGGTAAGAGAGAAGCTCAAAACGACCCTGCTTTCTTTCCTCAACAGGAAAGGGAAATTTCCGAGTGTAAACAGACTTCTATTAACGGCTTTTTCGCCGGCTAGTTGTATGGCAAGTCTCGGAGTCACCAAATAACAGAAATCTCAGAAAAGGTAGGGATGGAGTAGTTCGGTGGGGGCCCGAAGCCAGTCTAGAGCTTGGGACAGGGGAGTTTCCTGTCTTTGGGGTCCCTGTCTTCTGTATTTTCCTAGTGCCTTCGATCCTTAGTCCCGGAAGGAGATGTCCTGTTGAAGGTACATAGGCACAGTCCGGAAGAAGGCTAAGTACATAGGTAGGTCGTAGAAGCCAAAGGGTGTTGATAAGGCACCTACCGAGATATAATCTCCACCATCTAGGGAGCACTGAAGCCCTTCGCTCTTCGGCTATTTAGGCCACCCTATGCCAGCTAAGGCTACTCGGAAATAGTGTTGCCTTCAAACTGACCAACTCTTTCGGACAAAGGCGGTAGAGAATGTCTGCCTAGTTCAGGGTTAGAGGGAGGTTCAAGCAAATAAAGTTTTCCCGTCTGAAACCCGCAGATCGGGTGAATGTCAATGATGGAGACAATAGGTGGGGAGCCTCTTGGATTTGTCCTTAACCCTTGTGCTAGCTAGGGAGCAATGCCAAGAAACCTAAGGGGAAGAGGGGCGTATTCTTCTCCCTGGACGCAGGCTCCCTGGGCTACTACCCTCTTCCCACTTCTGGAAAAAGCTCACACGAATTTCTAAGGCCCCTGTGCCTTCTGGCCTGCCACAACCTGACTACAGTGAGCCGGGTTTCACTGGGGTCTCTTTAAATGGTCCGCTCCACGCGAGAAACATCTTGGTGACAGGAGTGTCCAGGACTAGCAATTAGAAAATAGAAAAGCATTCCAAGGCGAAAGCAAACGGTACCTCATCCACCCCGGTCCAGAGTTTCGATTCCCCTCTCCCTTATCTTGAGGGCCTAATTCCCCATAAGGAAGGCTCAGCAACCCGTTCCTGACTCGTAGAGGTGGCTCCCAAGACTTCATTTCCACTATGGAGACACAGTCAGGTCGTCAGAAGGAAAGAGACCCGAAAATTTAGAAGGGAAAAGGAAGCTCAATTCCATTTCCAGAATGCATGGAACAGGAGGGGGTCCCAAACCCAGAAAGAGCCAGAGAAGGCTGGGGTGGCCTTGCTCCTTCTGGCTCTGGCTCATCCCGACTTAAAACTTCTAGGGCTTCCTTGACTCCCTCAGCGGTATGTTGCTGATGACTTCAGAGCCCTGGTTACAGGGGCCGGTTCTCTTACAGTGGATTCCTTAAGGTTTAGGAATCGGGGGGGGGGGAAGGAAAGGGAAAAAAAGAAAATGAAAGGAGAGAGACAGAGACAGAGACAGAGAGACAGAAACAGAGAGGTGGGCGAGACCGCTCATCTCATCTGCACAACCTGTCTCATTGCTGCGGGATAGATAAATACATTTGCTCAGGACTCAGGAATCATGGTGTATGCTGACAATTATGATACCCCAGGCACTGTTAGTAAATTAATTTAAGACTCTCTCTTTGAGCATGTAAAGTATTGGGGAGGGGGAGGGGGAGGGAGTGAGGTAAAGAAAAAAGAGATATCGACTAAGGAATGCTCTAATTTGGTAAACTCCTCCCCCCCCCCAGTTCTGCTGGTAGGGGATGTGAGGGCTGGCCTGCGGCTATAGGCACGCCGTTTGCAGTAGTTAAGAGCCCTCCCCACTGAATAATAACGGGACCCTACATCCTTGAACTAGTCTATGAAGTTCTCAATGTACAATGAAACTGAGGAAAATTCACTAATGGGACCATGTTCAAGTTGAATGTATGATCTTTTCCATAACACACCAAGGTGTAATCATGGCTTTGTTGGCAGATTATATTGTGTAATCATTATGTGTGCGTGCAGACATGCACAGCACACACATGTGCATAGATATCTATAACCAGATATCTATACACACATACATGCCCACAGAGGAGCGATCTACGATTGCGGCACGAGTGAAATCGACCCTTCTTCCCAGGTACAAGGCGGATCCCTTTGCCACTGGTCAGACCGGCTGGGTCACATACTTAGCACACAGACTTCGCCCAGGTTCAGCCTGGATTGTTCCATCGTTTCTCCTCTCACCTTTTGCTCTGCCAATACACCTGTCCCGCGCGAAAGGTCTGCTTCGGCTTTACCTGTGTCTGGGCACCTCGGGCTTTCCCAGAGCCAAGTATCCCTTCTGTTCTCTTTCTCCCGCCTTTCCTTTCCTCAGTTAGCGCTCGGTCTCTCTCTCTTCCCGGGCACCCGCTGACTAGCTACTCCGAGCTAAAGCTGCCCTTTGTACACCTTCCTGTGGCCCTGCTCTGGCTCTTGGGAAAGGGGACCCGAGAACAGCCATAAAAATAACCTATCGATATTAGTTTTTATGGCTATTTACACTCGGGTCAGTGCGAGGGGAAGCTCTTGACGCTTCATTCATTAGTCAATGACCGAGTCTCAGGTTTTTGAGGTTTGCTTTGTAGGTTGATAAAGTCAACGGAAAGAGGAGAAATCATAGCCAGCCGGGCAGACCCGGCCATAGTGGGAAGAAAGGCAGTAAAGAGGGCGAAGTCTGATTCCTTTTTCTCGTGGCTTTCACTGCATTAAACTCTCGACTCGAGGTCCTGGTGAATGAGACCTGTTTTTATCGGAGCCGGTGGAGAGGGAGGATTCTCCAACTCCCTCCTGCACCCCCGCACCCCCGCACCCCCGCGCATTGGCCTTAATTTGTGACTTAGCGAAGAAAATGTAAGAAAGCTTTTTAAAAGAAAAGGTAACTGCAAGGTGTGGGGGTATAGGGTGTCCGTGTGTGGAGGGGACGGTGGAGGAGAACTGAGGCTAAGGAGGAGGTGGAAGGAATATTATCTCCTGGCTTCTGTCGTTCGGTTACCGTCTCCAGAGTTGGGGATCAACAAAGAAAAGAGAGGACTCCCCCCTGAGAGTGAGGGGCAAGGCCGGCAAAACCCCGGAATCTCAGGCTCCTTCATGCCTAGCCTGAATTCACTTTAGGCTCCCCCTTATCAAGATTATACCCTGATGGGAGGAGGATTTACGCCACCCGTTTCCCCGGGGACATCCAGCCTTTAATCAGCCATTTCTGTTTCTGCCCAGGACCTTTCACAGTGATTAAAGCCATGCCCCAGTCGTCTTGATGCCCTCAGATGAAATGTGGTCAGATATCAAAAAACGAATTATTATTTCCTTGCTTGGAGACCTGTTCTCCGCTTGCCACGCATGTACACACACACACACACACACACACACACACACACACACGCACACACACGCACACACACACACAAAATCCCTCTCCAAAATGGTAAAAGCCAAAGAGATTTTAATATAATCACTTGGAGGGAGGCGGGCAGGAGATTTTCCTCAAAAACCACCCATTTGAACCTCCATTTTCAGAAGTAAATGCACCAGCGATTGATTTTTTAAATAGCCAGTTTCTCCTTTTACTTCGGCGTTCTTGGAGCAGTAAAGCCGGTTTGGCCGGTTGTGACCGAGCCCATTGCTGGCCCTAATCCTCTGGCTGGGACCCTTCCCCAGCAAACATGGTTGGGGGGGGGGGGGTGTTAAGAGGCATTTTTGAAAACAGGAAGAGGAAGAAAACTCCAGTAAAGAGCCTTAATCTAAAACCCCTAGAAGGGCCAAGTGTGTTGTCCCCCCTTTTTCCCCCACCAGTGAATGTGGTTATTTAGTCCTTGTTTTCCAGTGTGTGGGATTGTTTCAAATGCCCTCTGTTTGTGGCACTTTAATTACTTTTTTTTCCTGATGTCTTGTTAAATAGTTGGCTGGGTCGAAGCTAAATATGCAACCGTTTAAAGGCACTTGAATGGGGCTGTTGGTTGCAAATAGTGAGTCTGTAAAGGAAGCAACAGTAGACATTATGGGCACAGATTTCGTATAAATATCCCTAACAGCTCCAGCTCTAATGGGTGTAAACTCTAGAGAGGCCCCACTGCCTCCTGTGTCCTGGGAACCTGGCCCTTGGTCCACCATCCTCTAGTTACGACAACTGAGTTCAAATGAGGGTGGGAAGGGGGAGGGGAGGGGTGAGTCAAGGCCTTTGTTGAGTTTCTCTGCTCTCTTTGGAATATGGACTGGACAGAATCTGAGAGGAGGCCGGGGTCTGGGAAGGGACTGGAACATGCAGATGAGACTTGGGAAAGGAAGAGAGGGAAGGAAAAAGGGCCCTGGAACTGGCAAGGGAAGAGACAGGAGGCCAGACTGGCAGACTTAGGAGACAGAGGAGGGAGAAAAAAGAAACCTAGGAAACCAAGTTCTGATAAGAATATTATTTCTTTTCCATGTGTATGTATGTGTAAGAATGTATGCATACATGTATCTCTCAGCCCTCTTTCTGTCTCTCTTTCTCTTTTGTCTCTCTGTCTCACACACAGCTAAAGACCTCCTGATTCCAAACCTATGCAAGTCTTATGGACTAACAGACATGAACATAGAAAAAGTGTCCTCTAGAGGCATAGGGTGCTGGAGCCTGGGGTCAGAGTCAGGCAAGGTCTTTGGCTAACCTTTCCGGAGACTTTGGGGAACTGGAAGGGAAATAATTGGGGCTTAAAGAAGCCACGTGGGGTCTGGAGTGAAAGGCTTTGGCTAATTTCTCTACCAAATCCCGGAATGCAGAGGATTTGGTTTAGCTGCTGAGCCCTGCAGCTCCAAGGCTGCCTTCCTGTAGTCTGAGCACTCTGGCCCCCAGGATCCACACGCACCTCTCGTACTGTGGGGTAGGTAGGCCCTTGGTGCCTGCTACTAATTACCTCCTTTCAGCCACTTTTAAAAAAGCCATATTTCTTCAAATTTCTGGGACATAATGTGAGGTTATGTCAGGTCATGGAACCCTCGCCTGGTGCAAAGTAATTTGATGTCACTGAGAGCGATCAGACTCATTTGTCACCATGAGTAAGAGAGGTAAGAACAGCTTCAAGCAGAACGCATGTGGGAAGTTTGTGTGAAGGGATATTTATTTCAATCTCTGGTCAGAAGCTCCAGGATGGACAGTGGGGAGTGGGGAACTAAACTCTCAGCTTTCTGCCCTCCCCACCCCAAGCCTCTGAGTTCTACTCAGTTTTGTCCTTCTCAGCACCATGCTTCTGACTGGCCCAGGAGGGAAGCTAGATTCTGTGCCTCATCAACACCAGGACTTAGCACCCTGGGAAACTGAGGATGCCTCTGAGGGCCTTGGCACAGCAGGAGTTATGCCCAGCATAACCCCCTCAGCTTCTCAACTGTTGCTACTCTTTGTCTTGAACTCCAAAAGACCTTCCAGGCATCTTCCTGTGGGTGGAATAAGGGTTATGAGTTGGAATGGTTGGAGAGGGCCATGCTCCTCAGAGGGGCATTCTGATCTTGACAACAGTTGGCAATGTGAACAAAAATTGAAGTCTGGTGAGTTGGGGGTGAGAATGTTCCTACTTAACTTCCACATTTCCGGTTCTACTCAACTGAGGAATGTAAGAAGGGAATCTGAAATGGAGGAACTAAATTAGGGCATAGGGTCTAAGTATCACTGAAGATTTATCTATAGTTTTTGAATGGGGAGCCAGTGCTAGGAGCCATCTCCACTTCCCTCAGCTCCAAGGAGTAGCTCAAACCTGGACCAAGAACTCAAGGGTTCTCCATCTTATACATTGGCATCCCTTCAGGATCACAGCTTCTGGGTGGCAAGTCACCAAATGCTAAGACAACTTGGTGACCCAAGGATTTCACCAATGATGTTTGATGTCATATACTCCTTACACTGATCAATGAGTTTATGACATCATCTCAACAAAGGTCACAGTACATCCATGTCTTTTCATTCTGTGCTATATTATTCTTACACATGACTTTCTAAAGCCTCTATAAGGGATTCAATCTAATAGGATTCAATCTACATTCTGGCATCTTTCTCTGTTGTTTTAAATACATAGAAAACACCAATGCAGCATTCTAGCTATTCACCAGTCACCCCTTATTCTTTTTTTTTTTTTTGGAGGGCAATTGGGGTTAAGTAACTTGCCCAAGGTCACACGGCTAGGTGTGTGTGTGTGTGTGTGTGTGTGTGTGTGTGTGTGTGTGTGTGTGTGTGTGTTGTGTCTGAGGCCAGATCCGAACTCAGGTCCTTCTGACTCCAGGGCCAGTGCTCTACTCACTGCGACACCTAGCCGTCCCTACTCCTTATTCTTGATACATGGCTAACTCCAGCATACAAAAAATTGATATCATTTTCTAATTCTCAGGAGGAGGTCCTAATGGGTAGTGAATTGAAACCTACTGGCTCCAATCCTTCATGTTTTTTATTATTATTATTTTTTTAATTAACAAGCATTTCTCTTCTCTCCCTCTCTGCCTCTTTCCTACTGAAAAAGAAGAGGAAAAAAGGCTTGGCAATAAATATGCATAGTCAAGCAAAGCAGATTCTAATGGTGTCCATTTCTAACAATGTACATTCATTCTAGATGTCAAGATTATCTCTTTTGTCCAGAAGTGGACACCATTCTTCAATCCCCTGTTCTTTGTGTTGCTCTGTTCAGAGTTCTTAAGTTTTCCATAGCTCTTCATTTGTGCAATTTTGTTGTTAGAGTATTGACTGTTCTCCCACTTCTGCATACTCTGCCTTACACCTATTCATACAAACCTTCCAAGTTTTCTCTGAAACCAACTATTTTGTAATTTATTATGGTATGACAATATTCTATTATATCTGCATTCTTTATTTTGTTCAACCTATTTCCAATAGATTGACACTCCCCCTTAGTTTCCAATTCTTTGATCCCACAAAAAGAGCTGCTATTAAATATTTGTACAGATGGGCCTTTGGGGCTATAGATCTATTACTAGTATTATTGGGTCAAAGGATATGAAGAGTCTAGTAACTTTGGGGATATAGTTCCAAATTGCTTTCCAGGAAGGTCAAACTCTATCATAATTATGTTACTGTGTTTATTTTCCCACAGCCAATCCCTCCAACATGTGTCATTTTTATTTTCTTTAAACTTTGTTGATCTGATGGGTGTGAGACAGAACCTGAGAATTACTTCATTTGCATTTTGCTAATTATTAGTGTTCTCAAGCTTTGTTTGGTTATCAATAGCTTGGATTTTTTCCCTTGAAAATTGCCTATTTTTTTTTTATCAACTGGGGAACATGATTCATCTTTATGCTGACCTTTGGGACATCTGCCCTCTTAAGTGTTCTGAGATATTGGAATTCCATAACTCACAGTTCTCCAACATCAGTGGGAGAATACTGATTTCTTAAAAAAAAAAAGAGCTTTTCATGTTATCCCTAGAGTTATGGGATTCAAAATGGGATGGAACCTTAGCAATCATATAGTTCATCCTGCATTCCACACATGCAGCCCAGAATCATATGGCACATTATTCTGTACAATAGAATATTATTATGAGTATATGTGTGTATATTATAGTAGGTCAAGTTAATTATTCTGTTATGAATGATGGCACTAGCAAATCTAGCATTGTTTTCAATTTAATTAACATTTATTAACTAACAATGTGCTAATGGGTAGGGATACAAAAGCAAAAGTCCACGCCCTCAAGAAGCTTACATTTTACTGGAGGAGGGAGAAAATGTGCCAAGAAAAAAATTTTTTACAGGTATCTAAGTAAATATGAAACACTACAAAGTATGAGAGAGAGAGAGAGAGAGAGAGAGAGAGAGAGAGAGAGAGAGTATTAATACCTGGGAAAGTCAAAGTTGTCTTGTAGGTGAGCTGAATTTTGAAGGAGGTGCAATGTGATTGGGTTTTAATAGAGTATTTATTACATATTGATGCCAAGAAATGTTAGTTCTGATATCCCATCTGTCCTGATTAAACTGGAAAGGGGTAAGAAAGGAGTGGAAACCAATGTGGAGAGATGGACACTGAGGTTAGGGTCCTCCATTAATTTGTCTGCTACCTGTTTTGTGTTCTCTGTTTGACTAGGTCTTAGATTTGGGAAGGAGTTCTGATTTAAGGGCATTTAAAGGTGGTTGGTGGGGAGGGGAGAAAGGGTTGAGGAAGCACCGCTCTCTTTCTGAATCTCCTTCAGTCAGACAAAGAACAAGTCTTGTTACCCAGAGGAAAACAAGTTTTGAGGAGTTTCTTGTTGATGTCAAGAGATAATACTGGAGATTGAGGCATAAATCTGATCCTGGAAACTCCATCCCAGTGAGATGAGGATCTGGCTAGCTATTGGGAAAGTCAGAGTGCCCCACTGTTTGCCCATATGTTTCTAAAAGGCTATCTTAAATCCTCTATGAAATTCCTTAAGAAAATGAATATGATGTTGGTTGGAAGGCACATGTAAATAAAGAGGTCTTTGATTATTGGCCCAAAGCAAAACCTGTGGACAATCACTCTAGAGCCTGATTCTAGCATGGTGTCTAATTCCCAGCTATCACAAACAGCAGACAGTCAAGAGATTGTATGTTATTTATCATACTTAGGGCAGGGACCCTGAACTCTTTCTACTGACCACCATTTTTCATTGGGTCATGACTAAACTCACCTTTGCTAAGAGCTACCATAGGATACCCTCAGAGTGAACCACCCTAAAAATGTACCAGAAACATTCCCTTCTGTATGTCAAGACCCTTGCCTGAAGAAGATGCCAAAGAAGGAAAAAGAGAATGTGATTGGATTGAGATAGAAAGATGGAGGGGAAAGGAATGGAGGCATAATTCCATGTGGTCAGAGCCCTTGGAGGATTTCCACTGAAACAAAGTTGTTAAAACAAGGTACCACCTCCTACAGGAGGCTTTCCTGATCCCCACTCCAGCCTCCAGCTGTCATGCCTGTTCCCTCTCTTTCTTCTTTAAATAACTTTGTATTCATGAGCTAATATTTGCCATTTACTCATTTGTATAAATGCTATATTCCTCTCTGTTCCTAGTAAAACATAAGCTCTTGAGATGGTATCTCCTAAAGGAGATCTTTCCTGAGTTGCTGGTGCCTTCCATCCAAAGTGTATTGTATTAGAGTCAGGATGATCTAAAGCTGTATCCTGCCTCAGACACTAGCTCTGTGATCTTGAGCAAATCACTTAATTTTTGCCTTAGTGTCCTCATTTGTAAAATGGAATTATTAATAGCACCTTCTTTACAATGTTGTTGTAAAGATAAAATGGGATGTTATTTGTAAAATGCTTCACAAATCATAAAATAAATTTGATGATGATAATGTGTATATCTTCTTTTCCTCAGAATGCAACCTCCTTGAGGAACTGTCTCATTGTTGTTTTATTTCCCATGTCTAGCACAATAACTGACATATACTAGATGCTAATGGGTGCATATGAATAGCTTGATTAATTCAGGGCAGGGGCCATTTCATTTTTACCTGTGTACCTACAGCAGTGGCATGTGGCACATAGTAGGTGCTTAATGTTTGTTTAATTATATTTAATGAACAACCCTTATGGGAGAAGGTATATGCTATTAGGAGGCTCTAATGGAAACAACAGGGACTGTTTTCAGGAAATGAAGCCAGCGGGGACAGGAACCTCCCATGAAGGCAGAGAGGGCCTCATACTCTCCCCAGGGTCTAGGGAGGGTCATTGCCAACAGAGGAACCTGACTGACCAAATGATGGGCCTGCAGTTGCCACCACTTCCCACTAGATGTCTTCCGAGCTAATGATAATTAAAAAGCTTTGTCCTTTGGGTGAAGGTGGATTTCTCTGGCCCCTTTTTGAAGTTTGACCCTTCAGTAGTGAAACCAAACCCCATTTTTTTCTTTCCTAGACCTTCCTCTCCACTCCCCTTCCCTAATTTCTGTTCTTTTCAAGGTATGCTCTGGAAGACAGGCTAAACTCAAGCATGGGCTTGGATAGATAATCCTGAATGGCTGCCTGGCTCATGCCATTGGAATCTTTTTTTTATGACCTTAAATGTGTTTAAATAACATAGAAAGGCTGGGCACCCACCTTAGATTAAACTTTAATCAGCTGAGCCCAAGGACAACCAGGTGGTAAATGAGTTTACTCTGACATTGCTCCTCAGGGGACAATGTGCAGTCCAAGGTTCAGTTTGTACAGTGTCCTGCTACCCTCTTGGCTCTTATCTGGAGCCAGACTGAGGCCCAATTACTGCCTCAATTAGAGGCATCCCCGAGGAAGTGGATTTCTCATCTATTGGGTCAAAAACCTGCAGACAGACAGACATCTTGAGTAACAATGTGACCTAATGACCATTTACCCATAATAAACAGCAAGGGGAATGTCCAGGGTATAAACTCAGAGCCCTTTCTATTTTCACTGGAAATCTGAAGAATGATTAAATAGTGCCCCGCAGCCACTGATCTTTCAGTCTGGTCTGACACCATCAAGCCCACTTTGTAACACTACCCACTTTCATGAAATCACAATCTTCTCCCTTGAGAGCCCTTGTGCCCCTCCTTCTTCAAGACATCTTTTAATTTATGAGGAATTTATACACATACAAAGACACAAAAACCTGTCAAAGGTCATTCTTTTGTTAACTGCCATTTTGTTAAGAATTAATTTCAGCACTAGGTTTACTCTCCATCCACCTTTAAGAATTGTTTAACCTGAAAATTAATATAATATAGCATGTAATATCATAATGTAACAATATAACCACAATATAATATGACACAGGTGAATCAGGAGTCTCAGTGAAGTTTTAAGCTTTACTTTTGGGTACCCTACATAATTTAATATAGTATGATACAACATAATATAATATGATATGATACAATATGATGTAATATATATGACATAACAATATAATAAAACATATCACAACATAACAGGATATAATGTAATAACATAACACATGATATAATACAGTATAATATCATACATCCTAGTAAATATGTATTTTCTCTTGATTATATAGTTTGTCAATTATATACATAATATATATGTACACACATAGATATATAAATATATGCATTCATATTTTTGTCAAACTTGTGATTTTGTTACTGTAAGGAGTGTGTGCCTGTATGTATATAAATATATATGTGAATATATGTATATGTATATCTATTTACACATGTAATTATATAATATTCCTCAATTCAGTTGGACAAGGATTTGCTAGTCATCTGCTATATAGGAATAGTGCTAGGTGTCAGAGGGAGGAGTAACAGAAAAAAAAATCAAAGCAATACTTGCCCCCAACAAACATTCAGCTAAGAGATGTACCAGGGCACTTATGTAGAGAAGTAAGGATAAAATGTATATGGAGTAGATACAGTTAAGGGTGGTGAGAAGCACTAACAACTGGGAACTTTCTGCAAAGCCTTCTCTGAGCTACACAATTTAATTGAAGTCCACAAACACTTATGAAACACTATGTTCTGGGCACTGTCCTAGGGGGCTGGGGATACAAAACCAAAAATGAAGACAGTCCCTGCCTTCAAGGAGTTAACACCCAACTTGGGGGAGATATTCCTTACATTATATGTATTATTTTATAGAATGTTCCTCAGGAAACGTGAGTTTAAATTTCAAGTCCTTCTCCCCACACCCTCCCCACGCCTCCACCTTGAGGCCAAGAAATGTCTTTTTTTCTGAGCAATTAGTAATGTTGTTAATAAATTTTTATTTTATTAATATTTTAATTCTTATCTTATTAATAAAAGGAATGGTCATCTGGCCATCTCTCTCAGACCAAAGACCCTGTCTTTCCTTTTTTTTAAATCAATTGTAGCCCCCAGTTCTTAGCACAGTGCCTAGAGTTCACAAATAAATGTTTATTGGATTAGCATAAAAAGAATATTCAATTCAATTACATATTATACATATATATGGAAGAGCATTTTGAAGCTCCATACGTGTATCTGAATGTATATATATGAATACATGAATACACTATATGAATATAGAGAATAGAACATATTTGATATATACATGCATATACTATATATAATACTTTTATATAATACACATATAAGTAAATGTCTATGATGTGTACAGTACATATATATATGTATATAGGTGTGTGTAGATAGGTAGACAGATAGATAATATCAGATAATATCAGCTTAATATAATGGATAGGTTTTTTGTCTTGAAGTCAGTCTTAAGAGTCCAGAGTTTGTCCTACTTCTAACAAATATTGCTTGGGTGTGGATAAAACATTTAAGCTCTCAGTGGCCCTGAATACTCTTTAAGATTATGAATGGTCAAAATTATTGGAAGGAGTTTCAAGGAATGTGGTCTAGACTCCCCAAAATTATGAGTCTGGAATTAAAAGATGCAATGGAGATGGAATTCCATAGGAACTTTCTTTTTTTTTTTAATTAATTTATTAGTTTAGTTTCAGTTAACAAGATTCAATTCCATAGTTCCTTGATTTTCATATTTCCTTTACTTCCCTCCCCCCTCCCCCCATGACAGCATATAGTCCAGTATAAGATCTGCAAATGCATTCATATTAGACATTATTCCAATTACAAAGGCATATTGTACTAGGTGGGATGAAAGATGGCAAGGAAGAAATAAAACCAAACAACGAAAAGAACAAGATCATTTAGTTTGCTTCCATCAGGATTCAGGCTCAGTTCTTTCTAGTTATATCTCTGGATGGCGCTTTTCTCACTTTCTTGAGTCTTTCGGGATTGACTTATATCACTGCATTGCTGAAAAGAGTCCAGCCTGTCATATTTGGTCATCACAGATATGGTATGTCTGTGATTGTATACAAATTTCTTCTGATTCTACTCTTCTCGCTCAGCATCAGTTTGTATAAGTCTCTCCAGGTAATTGTGAAATCCTCCATAGGAACTTTCAAAGGAAGAAATCTGACTTTGTACTGGTGATGAGAGAGAGAGAGAGAGAGAGAGAGAGAGAGAGAGAGAGAGAGAGAGAGAGAGAGAGAGAGAGAATAAGAGAGAGAGGGAGAGATACTTCAAAGTGAATGACAAGTCCTCATTTTGTGTTATAATCCAATTCCTGTGGGACTTGTGATTCCACTGAAATAAGGCACTTCCTCAAACAAGCAATTAAACAACAAACATTTATTGTCTTCTGTGAACCAGAACATTATCAAGGGTACAAGGTTGGTTTTGTCTTTTTTTTTTAAATTTTCACCCTGTTTAGAACTGCTTTATGTGCTTGTTTCATTCCCCATTCACCTCTAAGGACTGACATTCTCCAGATGATTATTACTTGAACTTGTGATTCATTAAGTATTCTGGCTATTTGCTGAAAAGTGTTACATAAACCACAAGACAAGTCTTGGAGACCCTAAGCATGTCCTCAAACTTTTCTTGGCATATTCTTTCTTTCTTTTTTTCCCCCATCAGAGTTTTTTGCTTATTCTGGGAAACAAATTCCAAGATGAAGCATGACATCTATATTTTGTGGAAATGTATTTTACTTGATTATGCAGATTTATTATAAGGGTTTTCTTTTTCTCTTTCTTGAATAGGAAAGAGAGAAAGATAAGTGTTGGTCAATTGAAAAAAATGAACTTTAATTTTAAAATAGGAAAGAAAACTAGCAGTCCAGAAAACCCTGAGGATTCCCAGGCACAGGAAGTCACTGTTGTTGCATTAAGAAACAAAATGAAAATAAATGCCTATTAATTCCAGCTTTCCAACCTATATCAGTGAAGGGCCTGAGGCCTGTCTACTTACTTCTCTCTAAGAGAAGATACCTCTTCTCTGGACTCCCTTCCTAGTTGTTCTCTGTTGCCTGTTTGGAACTGTTACATTCTTTTATCTATGCTGAACATTGAGACATAGCCATAATTGTTCTATACTTGTATGTTGATTTCTAGGGGCTGAAGTTATGTAAAGTTACATAAAGTCTAGGACTGAGAGTCAGTCTGGAGATTTAGGAATATGAATAGGACAAAAAGATTACAAAAAAGAAAGGAAGTTTGAATAAAGGGGGGGGGGAAGAATAATGATCCTGAATGATAGACATACTAGTTTCCTCCCAGCAGAGAAGTGAGATGAATTGGGTCGAATATTGTAAAGACTATCAGAGTGGATATCAGTATTGAACTCATACAAAGTGATTAATACATGCTTGTTGGTTGATTGATTTTTTTTTTGCTTAATTCTCTTTCTTTGATAAGGGAAAGTTAAATTATTGTGTGGGGATTTTTAGATATGACTGTACTGCAATATAAAACAAAAGAAAATTTTTATAAAGAATATAATGTGCATGTGGGGGGGGAGGGTAAAAAAATAGAAGTAAAACCAAGAAGGAGGAGTATAACCCAGCCAGCCATTCTGTTGGGCTCCCAGGTTCAATTTGGGATGGGGAAAGCACATTTCTACTCCAGGTACTCCCCCAGCCCTCATTTGGGTTTCTTTTAATTTTAATTTAATTTTGTTTTTTTTAACACAGTTGATAAATATAAACATTCAAATAATTTTCAGAGTATCCTTCCTAAACAACACCAAAAAAGTGTTCACAATCTCACTTTCTCCCCTTTTCTTCTTCACCATCCCAGCTTCTTTAAGAAGGTCTAGCTCCGCCTGGCCCCCAGGATGAAGAAGTCAGAAATATATGGAGTAGGGCTTTCAATTTCTGACATGCCTGGTGGGTGTGTAGATGTTTGTGTAGGGGAAGGGTGTAGGGGTTCCTTGGAGGCGAGGGGGCACCTTCATTTTTAAAATAACGAACCATACAATTAGATCAATGGAGATACAAGAGGCTGTTAAAAACCATTTTTTTTTTATTTATTCCAGGCCCTGTCCCAGAAGGCTTCCCCAAATCTCAGGCCCCAGTGTTTTATTGTCTAGTCTGTCTGCAGGTTGTAATTATGGATTCAAGATGTTTAGGGTTTGCAAATGCCCTGGTTGTTGGTGGTGAAAACTCCATTTCTGCAAAGAAAAAAAAAATCTGGAGATAATTAGCTGGAATCGCCAAGAACACTGTGTCGCCTACACTGTAAATGTTCCCGACCACCTTTACAAGATGTTAAAAAAAAAACAAAACAAAACACACACAAAAAAAATCTCTTGCACTGAATAGAAGCGGGGCAGTCGCGGGATTAAGGCTTTCACAAAAGGCCGGGGTAGTCGCCGTATTCTCTGTTGTTAGCGCTAGCCTAGCCTCGGTCTGTGCGTGAAGCTAAGACCAGAGAACCGGAGGTGCTGGGTTGGCAAAGTCCGCGTAGAAAGACAGATGGAACACAGTGGGGACAGAATCCCCGAGCTCAGGGTCCCGGAAGAGTAAGCTGACGCAGGAGGGAGGCAGAAGCCCCTGAGCTTGGAGGCAAGAATAAGGAAATGGAAGGGGGGAAAGGGAGCTGGGGGTAAAAAGGGAAAGAAGAAAGAAGGGAGGGAGGAACCCTTGGATATCGACACAGTAAAGGGAAAGACATAACTCGGAGAGATATTTACGCATCTCCTCGGAAGGTCAGACCCGGTGGAGTTGGCCTGGCGGGGAGACCGATTACTGGATTGTTGAAAGTTTCCAACTAATCACAGGCCAAAGTACAAGAAGGAGGCTTTTGGGACTGGAATCAGTGGAAACCCTCCCCCTTCACCCGGGGGTTAACCTTCTACTCTGAGTCCAGGTTGCTAAGGTCAAGGTAGAAGAGCTGGGAGTTTAGTGGGGAGACCTTGCTCCTCCCCAGACAATCTGGCATGTTCCGGCCACTTGAAAAGGTTAAGAGCTCCTGGCCTGTAGACTGCCAAGGCATGTGGCAATGTCACTTTGGGAGTCAGGGGGCCTTTTATGGTCTTTGTTCGGCTCCTGTTCTCCCAGCTACTCTCCTCCATTCTCTTCCTAACCTTGACAGGTCCTAACCCTCTTGGAAAGACTCACCCACCCACCCCACCCTACTTCAGACCAAGGGACCATGGAGCTCTCAAGTCAAAGGATCCTCGCTACCTCTGTTTTTTTTTTGGGGGGGGGGTTGTTTTGTTTTTTGTTTTGCCGGAGAAGCCAAAGGGCTCGAGGGCGCCCCGGTTGCATGTTCCATAGGATGTTTTATTGATGAAAATTGAGAGGAAAGGGCAAAAAAAGATAAGAGGGAGACAGAGAAGAGAAGGAGAGAGCAGAAGAGGGAAAGAAATAAAGGTAGGAGACAGACGAGAGGAAGGAGAGAAGAGGGAAGCGAAAGAGAGGAGGAAAGGAGAAAGGAGAAATACTGTTTCCTTGATCCTCATTTCTACTCTGAAAGGAAAGTGGAACCATCTTACCCCTTTCCCCTTCTCACCACGAAGAAAACCGTGGAAAGGTCTGGGAAGCGAAATCATCCATGCTTTCCTGTTATTTGAAAAACTGATTTATAGTAATAAGGAAATAAGAATTTACAAATCAAGCGGTTTCTGTAATGGCTAATACTAATGACAGCGATAATGTTAATTAAAAGTCTGGATAGAAATCAGTACAAAAACGAGATGGACCTCAAAGCATTATTAAGCATTTTGTAATTGAGGGTTTTTTGTTTTGTTTTGTTTTGACATCGTCTCTAAATATACCCTTCACTTTTCTCCTAAAAGAGAGCCATGCTTTGCAACACATTCAGAGCAGTAGTGTTAAATTCTGCAAACGGTTTTTACCCTTCAAACAATTAAGAACCCACAATATTTCAGTAGAACAGTAGTGATAATGAACATTATGAAGTCTGGCTTGTTTTTGTTCTACTTCCAAGTCTTGTCTAATTTTTAGAATTGAAAACAAACAAAAGAAACTTGAACATACACCAGTCCATTTGCCAGAAACAGGCCCCTTCTTCCCTCCAGTACATCCCCTCCAGGGCATGAGCCCTTTGGTGCCAGTTCGGTGCCCTGCTTTCCGATGGGATCCAAGACAAATCCACTTTTTCTGTTAGTTCCAAAAGCATCCAAGGAGAGCAGAGCAGGGACGACTTCCAAACAAAACTCACATTGTCCAGGGTGCTTCGGGGTCAGGAAAATAGTGTTCCCCAATCCATTCCCCTCTCTTGACTTTGGAGGAGCAACTCTAGAAGCCCCAAAGGGAATTTGGAGACAAACCAGGGTTGCCATTGGTTTGGGGTGGGGGTGGGGAGAGGTCGGTGGTGCTAGCAGTCTCGGAACTAAGACGCTTTAGGAAATGGCCTTGTTTTCAAACTTCAACCCAATACTACAGCTGCTGCTGCTGCTACTATTACTACTACTATTAATTTTAACAAATTGGGCATGGATTATGTGGGAGGGTGGGGAAGAGAAAAAGAGACGCAATGTTTTACGACCCGACTTTCTTTTTCAAAGTTCATCTCTATCCAGCACTATCATCAGCACCACCCCCACCCCCAATCTGTGCAGTCCCACACAGTAAGGTCTCTGCAAACTAAAGAAATAGCAAAGGAGGAAATGTTCACCCATCAAAAGCATATGCACTTCCTCCCCTTCACCAGAACAAAACCAAATAATTATGCCCTGGTTAACTGATTGGTAAAGGCTCCAACTCCGTAGAGAAGCGTCTAAGTGTCCGAGGGGAGCTCAGTAGCTGAGGAATTGAGGTCCTGAGAGAAGAGTGCGCCACCCCCCCCCCCCAGCCCCTTCCCACACTCCTCCATCTCTTCTTTCTGAGCTGTTGGGTTGGGAATGAGATGAAAGCCCAACTGCTTCCAGGCAGGGGTCCGGCCCCAGAAAGGTAATCCCTTGCTCTCGGCGTGCTTTAGCATAATGAGATGGCCTGGGGCCTGTGAAAGCCCAGACCTGGGGGGTGGTTAGGGACAGCCCAGTCTCAGGATCAAGCTCAGCACCACCAGGGAAGGAGTGGAGGGCCCTGCCCAATTCTTCTTTCTCTGCATTTGCCCAAGCTAGAGAAGGTTAGGAGGCAGGAGCTGTTACTCCTTGGGGGGAGACAGTCTGAAAAGGCTGGAGAGGCCTGCAGGTGCTGCTGGGATCCTCTCTCTTGGTCCCTCCTTCTGAAGGCTGGAGGAAACAGAAGACCTGGCAGAGTGGCCCCCAGTCTTGATACAGATCTCTGATAGCCAGAACGGGACCAAATACCAGAGCTTAGAGAAACAATGGAAAATCAAGCAGCCTGAGTCCTAGAGAAATCTTTCCCACCACCCCACCCTCCACTCCATCCCAAATCCCTTCCAAACACCCTTCTCCCCCTTTTCTGACTGTAAGGCTGGAGACGCCTAAAAAGCTTAACCAGGATTTTCCCAAGCAGAATGCCATAGAGAAAAGTCATCTTTTCTGCGGTTTTCTTGGCTGATTTATAAATTAAAGATTGCAGGGGAGGGTCCCAGTGCTATTATTCTGAATTAAAAAGCAAAACTCCCTCATCCCCATCTCTCTGTCTCTCTCTCTCTCTCTCTCTCTCTCTCTCTCTCTCTCTCTCTCTCTGTCTCTCTCTCTCTCTCTCTGTCTCTCTGTCTCTCTGTCTCTCTCTCTCTCTCTCTCTCTCTCTCTCTGTCTCTCTCTCTGTCTCTCTGTCTCTCTCTCTGTCTCTCTCTGTCTCTCTCTGTCTCTCTCTCTCTCTCTGTCTCTCTCTCACACACACACACACACACACACACACTCACACACACACCCTTTCTCTTCTTCCCCCTGAAATGCATTCTCTACTACCCAAGGCGAGTGAAGTCTCTATGGGTTCCAAACACCCTCCTCTCCCTCCTCCTCCCCAAATGTCCTCCCCACGATCCAAAACGAATCAAGCCCCTATGGACACCCACATCTTCGCCTGGTCTGTCTTCCAGGCCATTCCAAAATTCCAGCAAACAGGCCCTTTGGTGCTTGGGCAAAAGACCTCCGGACATTGGAAAAGGCTACTCCTGGTACCTAGGGTCTGCCACCGGTGAGTGATTTCTTTTCCAAGGTCTCCTGTGTGTCCTAGGCCCCTCAAAAGACTTTTAAATTTTTTCTTGTTGCGTCTTCAGGGAAGGAGACCCCAGTCTTACCTCGCTAGACTAGGAGCTGAACTGGAGCTAAAGGTTGGGAAGGGGGTCGCCGTTCTGATGGGAAGTAGTGTGTGTGTGACTGATAGCTTCATGAGCAAAGGGGGAAGGACCAGTTAGAGGTGTTAGATCCAGAGAACGATCCTATGGTCTGAGGCGACCAGTGAGATCTCGAGTTACCAAGATTTCCTCCTTCTCTTTGTGTGTTCGTGTATGTGGTTTTGTGCGTGTGTGTTTTCTTGCCTTCCCTCTTTAGGAGAGTTGGGAGTGCAGTGCTTCTGGTAGCACCTAAAACTCTAAGGCCATCCCTCTGCTCCGGCTGAATCATACCGCGGCCTGGCTGAGGGATGGGAGGTCTCCAAGGGGGTCAGGTTGGGCGATTTTCCTGCGGGAGTCTTCGACTGGGTCGTGGGATCGTCGGAGATCCGGTCACCAGGCCGGGGCCCGGTAATGAGCCGGCTGAGCAGGGTGAGGCGCCCGACGGTTAATGAACAGAGCCTTCGAGAAAGGATCTGCTTTGATCTCCTTTGGACCCAGCATCTTGGCTTGGAGAAGACGGGGCTGCTAATTGGATTTCGCAGTTGCCTTTAATCTCCGCCACCCCGCTTGGAACCCGACCAAGAGGAATTAAAACGAATCTGATAAACAAGACGTAACTGACTCCTAGTTTAAAACGCGAGCGAAAGCGAGAGTTAATGATCGCTGCTAGATTGCCACCTCACAAAAAGACTTTCGATTTGAGTTTCTGGGTCCCCTGCAGCCCCAATTCACCCTCATCTTCTCTTTCCGCCTCCATTCCTACACCTTGGATAAAGCTTAATTAGAGTGGAAGGAGGGGTGAATGGGTAGTGGTGAGAGAAAACACTTCCAGTTGGGGAGGAGGGAGGGAGAGGTTGTGGGTCACTGAGAAGTCTCCGGAGGCCTCCAGGGGAAAGGGTAAGAGGGTGGAGGCGCCTTTCAGAGGGACTGATGGGACCGAGACGGAGAAAGAAATGAAGGAGTCAGGCCCACACAAGCCTCATTTTGAATTTCAGGCTGGGAGAGAGAAAAAGACTGCAGGAGAGGAAGAGAGAAAAAGAGATACTGAGGCTGAAGGAAGAAGGGAAAGTGGCAGAAGAAAGGGGAGGGAAGGAGGACAAGACAGGCAGACAGAGAGGAGAAGGAAAGAGAGATGATATGAAATATCAGGGGCAGGGTGAGAATATCAAAGGGAATATAGGGTTTTTTTTCCTTATAGTTTCGCTTCTTAAACCATGGTCATATCATTCCTTATTTAAATTATTTGAGTTCTAGAGAAAAGACAGAATAGTATATGGCCAACCTACCTGTCAAGGAGATGTTTGGTCTCAAAGACCTCCTATTCAGCTATCCTGAAACCCCTTTCTCTTTGTGATCTATGGCTTGAAGTAAGAAATGGGTTGGGCAGAGAGGGAAATGGATCTGTGACCAGCCTGCCAGGAAAGATGCAAGGAGAAGAAGGTTGGGGTGAGGGGTCAGTGAGACAATGACAGAAAGCAGGTGAAAATGAAGGAGGAATCACTGCTTTTCTGGACAACACAAGCTAATGAAATCTGTGGGTCTCCCAGGATTTCTTGCCCCTTCACTCCAACACTTTTGAGAGGCCTTTGAACAAATATTTGGCTTCCAGACTGTAAATTTCTAGTCTCCAACTGGAAAGCTTTCAGACACCTATTTTTGCGCCTAGGGTATGTGATACAGTGAGGGCAGCTAAGCTCACTGTCCCTGAGGACTGGATACAAAAAGGAAAACTCTTGCCCTGACTGAAGTGGGGTCTAACTTTTGGTAAGGAGAACAGGTCATTGTGGGGACCCCTCTCAATTCCTGGTTTACACATGTTTGTAGTCACCTGCTTGGCAATAGCCAGAACCTTTTGGAGAACTGGCTATAAGAAACCCATCTCCAGCTTCACATTCCACTGTCCTTGGACTGTAAGGGTCCAACTCCTATGATCTGGATGACCATGGCTAGAAAAGCAGTGTAGTGTAGTGAATAGTGCTGTATTCAGAGTCAAGCAGACCAAAATTCAAGACCTGGCACATATTACCAGCTCTCTCAGCCCATTTCCTCATTTGTAAAAGCAAGATGACCATAATGCATCCATTTCATTGTTATTAGGATAAATGAGAATGTAAAGCATCTTGAAACCCTTAAAGTAATATATAAATGGGAGCCATCATTACCAAATAATTTCACTTCTCTGGGCTTTAATTTCCTTTGGGGTTGTTAAATTAATTAATCTGGAAAGTGTGCATAATAATGCCCATGTTAGCAAGTTCTCAGGTTTTTATGGGGATCAAATGAGATGATGTCTGTAAAACATTTTGTAATTATCTGTCATCTACATCATCATCATCATCATCATCATCATCATCATCATCATCATCATCATCATCATCATCATATTAGTGGAGCTGGCTTCTTAAAGCCTACCAGGAAGTACAAGCATTGGGGGTGGGGGGTGGGGGATGGAAGAGCTAGTTGATATGGTTTTTAGAATTCTTCTCTTGTTAATCTTTGATGGTTTTTTTGGAATTTGGGAGACTTTGCAAATAGATTAGAAGAATAAATGAAGAAAAAATTTTAAAAGGTGACTGAAGAAATTATTTATTTCCTTTAATATCAATCATAAGATTAAAGTGTTTTGCAAACACTAAGAGGTGTAGTCATAAGAATTTTCCTTACCCAAGGCAATGAATAGAGTCTCTCAGAAGCAGGTTATTGTGAATCTAGGTTTATTGCTATTTTGGAACTACTCTAAAGGTGCTAAGCCTAAAGCATTCCCAAAACAGAGTTATCCTTTGCTAAAGGTGCTAAACTTTACACACACACACACACACACACACACACACACACACACACACACACACACACACACACATGTAATGTGGGTTCCTTAAATTTTAAAAATTACTTTTTATCAATAACTTTATAAATAAATCCTCTAAATACAAAGGATAAAAAGAAATTTTATATGAAATCATGAACTTCTATTACATCTTGTTTTTAAAGTTTCTATTAAATTTAACACAATAGTGACAAATTGCCCCATTTGTTGTGGCCCCTGTTGAATTTCAAAAACATTTTCTTCTATATATGTGAATATAGAAAGATAGATGTTCTCTCTTTCTCTGTCTTCGTGTCTCTGTCTTTCTATTTCTCTCCTTCTCTTCCTCCACCCCACATCTCTATCACTTCTCACTCACTTCTACCCCCCATTCTCTCCACCCCAAATGGGTGAAGTCAAACAATGTAAACTATCACATTGGCCAACACTGATGATTTATCTCATTGTGCATCTCTAGTCCACTTCCATTGGGGGGAGTGGGGAGAAGGAGGCACGGATCTCCTGAAATCATAATCGATCACTTTGTTTAGTCAGAATTCCGGTCTTCCAAAGGACCTTTCACTGTGGTGGCTCGTCACCCTTGAAGTGGGCCTCTGACTGGGCAGGTCCTCCCAAGATGCAAATGCTTTAGGCACAGGCCAGGCCTAGCCAGCCTGGGAGAGGTTGATCACCACCTTGGCTATGGGACAACACATTTTTTGGTCATGGTAACTGCCAAAGACAGACCATAATATGAAGTCTTAGGGAGGTCACAGCTTGTGGGTGACTTGGTCAAGTGAGGACCCACACTAATGAAATCTGGGGTCTTGCATTTCTTGGATACTTAGAGAGGTATGGAATAACCAGTGGAAATGGAGGCCATATTGAAGTTTTCCATGCATTGGTAACAAAGAAAATTCAATGGACCAGGGAAAGGATGTAAATAGTGGAGAAATAAATCAATAAAATTAGAGAGAGAGAGATAAACATAGAGACAGAAAAAAAAAAAAGATTGTTTCTTCTAGTCTCCTGGCCTGCTCCTGGCAAACCAGCCACACAACAACTTGCTGATCAGTGGACAGGAGCCCCTCAGAAGTAGGGAATCAGTTATTGAAGTCGTCAACCTGTCACCACGGCCAGGGCGAATACAGCCTGCAAAAAGTGGGAAAGAAGGGGGAGGGGGCACAGCCTGGGAAACCTTCTAGACAGACTGGCCTGCACCAATGAAACAAACTGGGGATCTGGGGCCTCAGAGCTGGGGCTGGGAAGCAGAAGGCCCCAGCTCCAGCTGCCAGTCACAGCTGGAGGGAAACAAGAACTCCTGGCAGACACAGGAACTACCTGGGGGCAGGACGTGGGGTGGGGCAAGGTGAGAGAGTCTGGCTTCTGGGCTTCCTGCTTCCTCCTCCCCCTAAAAAACCCACCCACTGTGCACTCCCCTAACCCCAAACAGGAAGAAAAAAAGCCTTATAGAGAAAAGAAAGGGTAGGCTAGGAAAGGAAGCTCAGACTTTCTCTTAATGTATTGGGTGGTTTCTATTTCCCTCCCTTCTCTAGCATCTGGAGGCCCATGGGGGAGAGATGAGGTCTCCATCCTCCCAAACATACTCTTACAGCCTCCTCCTAGAAGAGAAAAAGCTCAACTTCTCATCATCAAAGCAAGCAGGCGTTGAGGTAGATTCTGGGATCAGAGTTGGCTCCAAATTACTTGGAGCAGTGGGGAAAACGCTAGGATTTGGAGTCAGACACAGCGATAGCCTGCTGCTTGCAGCCCCTGTGATACTGGGGGGGGCCCTTTCACCTCTTTGAATCGCTGTTTCCTCATTTAAAAAGAGAGAAGATTGGACTAGGCCGAATCTAAAGTCTAAAGCTCTGATCAAATAGCAGGACTATGAAGCACATGAATAACAGCGATGCCACCTGCCCCCTGACTTGAGAGGGCTTGAAAATTGGCGATTGCCAAACCCCTGAGAATTCACAACACACCTCAGGGGGTTGGCTACAAAGTGACAGGAGGGTTGTTCCCAAAAGTCAGCATTGAATTCTTTGCCTAGGTGTCTTTGCAGGAATAACTTCCTGCCTGCACTCCCCCCCCACAACTGCCCCAGCCCCTCACCCCACCCTCTGCGCACACACTCCTTCTGCTGCCCTCTCTCACCCCTGCACACAGAGATATTGGCTTCATAGTAGGATGCTTATGGTTAGGAAATTGGCAACTTTCTATATTATTACTTCGAAGTTTCAATGGGCACTCATCTTAATAGGACAGACCTCAACCTACCAATGCCTCTTTATACTGGGCTCCTCCAGTCTCTACCCTGGAGGGAATCCTTCACTAAGGCTCTCTACCCATGTACTGGAAACTTCTTCCTAGTTCTCTGGTTATTTTGAGGGGACCAGGACAGGGCTCAGGCTCTTCTCTTTCATCCCTTTCCCAGTAAAAAGCCACATACTTTTCTAAATGATGCAGTTGTAGTCCTTCTCATGCTTGACTGTCACCCCTTCCTTAATACTAGCTTTCAATGACCATAGACCACAGCCTACTTGGTGTCACCATGGCCTTTCCATTACAACTTTCTACTAAGGAAAAGATGAGGATGTTGCCTGAAGAGAACTCTAATATCCTTTACAGCTCCAAGGCTGTAATTCTAAAAGTTGTGTGACCCTTCTGGATTAATTTCTTTTTGGTCTGGACATTTGATTTCATGAAGGTGTAGGGAAGTCCCCATGTGGAAATTCCCTCTATATATGTCTATATTTAGGACTTAGGGCCCTATATTTTACAGCTGGCCTGGAGCACTGAGAGGCTAAGTGATGACCATTTTCATACAAATCAAGGTTAAGTCAATAGGCATTTTTTTCAAAATAAATTTTTTATTTGTCTTCTGTTTGTTTTTGTTTTTTTTTAACATTACCACAGTAGGGCGGCTAGGTGGCGAAGTGAGTAGAGCGTTGGCCCTGGAGTCAGAAGGACCTGAGTTCAGATCCAGCCTCAGACACTTAATACACACAAACAAAAACCTAGCCGTGTAACCTTGGGCAAGTTACTTAACCCCAATTGCCCTCCAAAAAAAAAAAAAACAACATTACCACAGTCACCCCCATTATCATAATTCCTCCTTTTCTTCCCAGAGAGCTATCCCATATAACAAATGGCATTTTTTTAAAGAAAAAGAGGGGAAAACATCTGTGCAATTGATCAATACATTGAAAAAGTCAGAAAACATGTGCAGTGTGTGATACTTAGGGACTTCTCACCTCCAGGAAGGGGGGTTTGGGGTTGTCCTTCCATTCTCTTCATTGCTTGAGCTTCATACTTTGGTTTCATTCATTTTTTAATTTTTTTGGTATGTTTTTCTTTCCATTTATATTGTTTTTGTCCTTGTGTACATTGTTTTCTTGGTTCTGCTCATTTCACTCTTCAGTTCATGTAGCTCTTTCCAGGTTTCTCTATATACATCACACACATCATTTCTTGTAGCACAGTGAAATTCCATTACATTTACATACCTCAGTTTTTTAGCTATTCTCCAGTTGATGGGCATCTACTCTGTTTCCAATTTTTTCCTGTCACAAAAAATAACAGATATTTTGGTGTATTTGAGAACTTTCTTCTTCTCAATGATTTCTTTAGGATATAAGCCTAGTAATGAAGTATCTGGTTTAAAAGATATGGACATTTTAGTGAACTTCAACACACATTTATGAAGGGTTTCCTTTGTACCAGGCACTATGCAAAACACTGAAGATCCTAAAAAAAAAGAAGGCAAAAACACAGTCCCTGCTTTCAAAGAATTTACATTCCAATGGGAAACACAGCACACAAATAACTAGATAGTATGTGTCAGAGGGAGAATTTGGCCCCATATCAGACTTTCCAGAAGACTTGGACTTTGAGGGCATTGTTTGGATAGTGCAGAATCAAGGTGAAAGTGGAAGTGTCTACTCAACAGTCCCACCAAATGCAATATGTTTTAAGTACCATTGGAGCTGTAAGTACCATTGGAGCTATAATGTTTTAAATCTTTGTCAATATGTACTTATGAGTCTTCTGTGTTATCTTTTATAGTGGAGGAAATAAATGCTTTCCCTGAATCTGATCTACCTTGTACATTGAGTACCTTTCTATTCCCTTTTCCAAACAATCAATCAATTAATAAGCATTTATTACATATTTACAATGTGTGAGGCACCCCTTTTGAACTAAATCTAAGCTTTAAGTGATTTTGCCTAGAGCTCTGAGATGGGGGTGTGAAGAACCAGATGAAGAGAAAGTGACTAAGCCCTCCCTCTGGAGACCAAGGTTCTCTTTGTTCAAACCTAGGTCTGCAAGCAAGAACCCAGAACTATAGGGCCACTTAGATGGAGAGAGCCAGTAATGGTCTGTTGTTAGATATAAATTGGTAACAATTAGAAGAAAGAATGATGAATCAAATCAGTATACATACTACATCAATGGAAAAGTGTATAAGTGATGTGGTAGGTGCAACATCCACTTCTAAGGCAGCACCCATGGAAGTAAGATTGGAAGGTTCATACCACAAAGGCTATTTCCCCCTTTAAAAATAGTAATGGAACTGTAACCAAGACATCATTGGTCAGGAGACTAAAGGTCACATGTTTGGGCGAATAAAATAAAAGCCTAGTGAAGGAATAGTGAGAGGTCCTCTAAGTAGATGGACTTCCTAGTGCCACACCCCTGATTGGGCATGCCACCATGGTAATTGCAGAGGTGAGGCTAGCTGAGGCCAACAGAATCAGCACTGTATCTTTGCTGAATAGCCTTGCCACTGGTTTGCTGAGTAAACTTCTTTTGCTAAATGTTGTAGGGTATACACATGTGTCTTCTTTCATTCCAATCTCAATCCTGAACTAGCTAGTTGAGTTGGTGTCAAGTCTGACCCAGAACATATGAATACAATATGGAGGGAGCACAAAAGAAGGGGATACAAGGGGAATAATTGATGAATTTGAGCTCTTCTATGTTTAGTAAAGATATAGAAGCATAAGTATAATTTCAATTGTTGCTATTTAATGAGAAATCCACTTAAACCAGTAGTTAACTTTAAAAAAGATATCTTTTGTTACATGTTGAATTCTGAGTTATCTCCCTCTCTCCCTCCCAACCTAAATTAGAGAAGGCTAACATTATATATATATGCATATATACATACATGTATAAATGTGTACATATATACATATGTATGCATGTGTGTATGTGTATACATATGTGTATGTGTATACATATGTGTTTATAAAATCATGCAACACTTACTTCCATAGATCAGTTCTTTCTCTGGAGGCGAATAGTATTTTCCTCTAGAATTGATTTGCATATTTATATTACTCAGGGTAGCTTAGTCTTCGCTGTTACTCTTAGAACAATGTTGCCTTTACTATAGACAATGTTCTCTTGTTTCTGCTCATTTCCCTCTGCATTTTTTCATGCAAGTCTTTCCATGTTTTTCTAAAAATCAACTCACTTCTTATTTCTTACAGCACAGTAGTATTCCATCACAATCATATACCATCACTTTTTCAGCCATTACCCAATTGATGAACATCCCCCTCACTTTCCAGTTCTTTGTCACCACAAAGAGAGCTGCTATAAATATTTTAGAACATATAAGTTCTTTTCCTTTTCCCCTGATCATCTTGGGAAACAGCCCTAATACTGGTATTATCAAGTCAAAGGATATTCAAAATTTTGTAACTTTTATTCCAGAATGCCTTCCAGAATGGTTGGGTCAGTTCATAGTTCCACCAATAATATATTTAGCGTTCCAGTTTTTTCACATCTCCTCCAACATTTGTCATTTTCCTCTTCTACCATTTTAAATAATTTGAGAGGTATGAGATCTATCAAAGTTGTTTAATGTGCATTTCTCCAATCAATAATGATTTAGAGTACTTTTTCATATGACTATATATGGTTTTGATTTCTTCTTCCAAAAACTGCCTATTCATAACCTTTGACCATTTATTATTTGGGAAATTATTCATATTCTTATATATTTGACTTAGTTTTCTATACTTGAGATATGAGGCCTTTATGGAAGAAACTGTTTATAAAATCCCCCTCCCCTCAATTTTCTGCTTTCCTTCTAATTTTTGCTACATTGGTTTTATGTGTACAAAACCTTTTATATTTAATGAAGCCAAAATTATCCATTTTACCTCTCATAATGCTCTCTCTCTCTTGTTTATTCAAAATTCTACTCTTATCCATAAATCTGATAGAAGAACATTTTACTGATAATATCTCCCTCTTTGTCTGTGTCATGTATCAATTTTGACCTTATCTTGGTAAATGGTACCAGTAGCAAAATTTTGAAAAAGAGTTTTACCTTTTGCAACCAGGTCTAACTTGGAGTCATACCCCGAGGAAACTTTTGTTTCTCTTTCTCTAGCTTAACACAATAATATTATGATGTGCCCTGAACAGTTAAGGGTCTTTTGGACAGTCCCTTTATCCACCAATCTCATATGAATAGACCTGTGTCCTGTTGAGTAAGTTTTCTTTCCTGAATTGAGACTGTGTGCTCTTTTGTCTAGGCTTGGGAGAATGGGAGCAGATTAAAAGACTGAAGAAAACAAAGCAATAATATTGTACAAGGTGAGGGCAGACCTCAGAGTTGATTAGAATGGGTAAGAAGAGTTAGAAAGTTTGGCATGCTCAAAGTGGCTTGGGGGGGGTGGTAAAGATGGAAAAAGTCAAGGTTGATCTAGGACAGAGTGGGGAGAGTCTAGAAGGAAGCAGTAAATGCATGGGAGAGGGAGGAAGAAGTGGGGGATGTGCCCTGGTCATGGGTGGGCAAATGAATGGAGTACATGTTTATTCCAGCCAGGGGAAGAGAGAGTACAGAATGTATGTGCCGGGGGAAGGGCTAGAAGCTATGTGTAGGAGACGAGCACCCCAGCTGTCTCTCTTTGGCTGTCCTAAGTGTCTCCTTTAGGTATCTTTTTCCTGTTATGCTATTTTAAAAGCACTTGAAAATCCCTTTGGAACTATGTACATTTGAAATGGGCTTGCAGACTTGGTGGGTGGACAGAAACTGTATGACTACAAAGTACAGGCTGGTTAAATAGTCCCATAAACACAGCCAGTTTAGGGAGCTATCTTTTCTTTTTGTTATTAAAATGTTAGCTTATCTTGTTTGTGAAGTCAACTCTTAATTATGTGTGCTGACACATAGGAGGAGTGTAGGTAGACTGAGATAGTAGGTAATAAAAAAAATTGTATTTAAAATGCAATGCATAATTTGGTTTTCTTTGGTAACAGATTTACCTAAGGAGTAATCTTTTCAACATTACATTGGTGTAACTTTGGGATTGGTGTGGAGTCTTAAAGAGACAACTTGTGGTAAGATGATGACACAGACCAAGCCCTCTGGGCACTAAAGAAGGAAGGGAAGGGATACCCTTAGCTAGGAAATGGTTTCGCAGCCATCAAATTCTGCTGATGTTTCTTTTCATTCAAGTTCTTATACCTGGGGTTGTGGTGGAGTTAAATTGAGAGCTACACAGTAACACTCAATTGCATTCACATATGACATTTTGCTCAGCCATTGCTCCATGGATCCCCATGTGATTTTTTTCTAGTTTTTTGGGTTTTTTTGCTACTACGAAAAGTACAACTATAAATATTTTGTGGATATTGGTCCTTTCTCTTTGTCATGGACCCATGGTCTTGCAGTAATCTCTGGTCAAGGAGTTTTGACATTTTAGTAACTTTCTCCAAATAATTACAAATTGCTTTCCAGGACAGTCTTTCAAGAACCCTTCCAACATGAAGTATTCCCTATTTTTTGTCATCTTTGTTAATTTACTGGGAAAGATATGAAGCCTCCAAGTTGCTTATTTTATTTCTCTTTATTACTAGTGAGCCGAAGAAATCTTTCATATGGTTCTTAATACTTTACTATTTTTGAGGACTATTTATTAATATCTTTTAACCATATGTCTGTTGGAAATAGCTTTTGGTCTCACATATTTCTGTTAGTTGTCTAAAAATCTTGAATATCTTATCAGATATTTTTAATAGAATTTCCTCCAGTCAACCACCTCCATTCCTATTCAATGCATCAGCATTGTTCATGTAAAAGGTTTTTGTTTGTGTGTGCATTAAGTGTCTGAGGCCTTCTGACTCCAGGGCCGACGCTCTACTCACTGCGACACCTACCCGCCCCTCATGTAAAAGTTTTTAAGTTTCAAGCTATCAAAGTTATCTGTTTTATCTTTTGTAAAGATAAAACCTCTTCCAGTCAGTCAGCCAGTGAGCATTTATTAAATACTCGTAATATGCCAGACACTCCTGTAAAGGCTGGGGGTACAAAGAAAGGAGAGGACATAGTTTTTCCTCTACTTTAGTTTGGTTGAGAACTCTTACCTTCACAATAAATGGTATCCTCTAATTTTTTTATGGCATGGACTTTAATATTTAGGCTACATATACATTTTGAATTTAGTGTGGTATGTGGTGTAGTTGTTCGTCTGTACCCATTTTCTGCCAGACAGTTTTCTAGTTTTCTCATCAATTTTTATGAAGAGTTTAGATGATTGCTGTTTTATAATATTATTTGAGACCTGGGATTTTCATTGCCCCTTTATTATTACTTTTTTTCTTTATATCATGTCCCTTTATAGTTTACATTTTTTGTTCTTCTGAATGAATTTAGTTATTTTTTGTCTAGTTTTGTAGAATAACCCTTTAGATGTTTGATTGCTCTAGCACTAAATATGTAAGATAATTACAGTTGTATTGCCATTTTTGTCATATTGGCACAACCCAAAGCACTGAATATTCTCAAATTATTAAAGTTTTTGTTCCTTTTGGCAGGATTTTGTAATTGTATTGATACAGGTTTAGGTCATGCCTTAGTTGATTAATTCCCAGATATTCAGAAAATAATAATAGCTAGAATTTCTAGCACTTTATGGTTTGCTTTGCAAATATTATCTCACCTGATCCTCACAACAATCCTGAGAGGTAGTGATATTAGCATCCTCCATTTTATAGAAAAGGAAGCTGAGCAGATTTACCCAATGTCACCCAGCTGGGGGGACTGGGACTCAGGTATTCCTAAAACCAGGCCCAACCCTTGACTTCTTCACTATGCCACCTACCATAGATACATTTAATGGGACTTTCCTTTCCATTATTCCCTTGTGGATTTTGTAATTTCTATATAGAAAGACTATTGATTTTTAGAGTTGTAATTTACTACTTTACTGAATCTACTAATGGTCTCAATTAATTTCTCTGAAATGTTCCCAGAATTTTCTAATCATATTATTGAAATAAGGGATAGGATTGCTCCTTGCTTATCTCCATTTCTTTATTTTTTTTTCTTCTCACAATGCTATTGCTAGCATTTCTAAAATTATGGAGGGAAGTGGGCCATCCAGCCTCTATTCCTATATTTATTGGGAAAGTTTCCATGAGCGTGCTTCTCTGCTTGTGAACTGAAAGGGTGCCTTTTGTTTCCACTGACGTTCTGAGCATTTGTGGGTGAGGTCCCACTGGGTCTGTGGGGAAGGCGTGCTGCTACTTTTCTTACTATTTTGTTTCAGTAAATGCCTTTAGCTTGAGTTAGCTTCTCTGGCTGATTATTGAAAAGCAATCACTCATATCTGTGAGGGCTTGTGAGCTATAGCTTTAGGAGTATAGATATAGAGTGCCTCAAACCCAGGGTAGATGTCCCTGGGAGTAGTAGCACCCACAACTGTGAAATGGGGGGTGCTGGTGGCCATGAGGTGAGCTATCTTCCAGTTCTTAATCTATGGAACATTTTCTGGTTCAGGTTATTATAATCAGAAAATTAAAATTATTCCTTTTCTATACTCTCTCTGTCTCTCTATTGGTCTCTGAATTCTTCATATTTATTATTTTCCCCTGTACTACTTACTGGGAAATTCCTTTACATCCATTGACAATTTTTTTAGTCAGTCCTGGATATACAAGCAGACACTTTGTTTCCAATTCTTTGTTACAAAAAAAGGATGCTACTTTGAATTATTTATTATTATTATTGTTGTTATCATTATTATTATTATTATTTTGGTGAGGCAATTGGGGTTAAGTGACTTGCCCAAGATCACACAGCTAGTAAGTATCAAGTGCCTGGGGTTATATTTAAACCTAGATCTTCCTGACTCCAGGGTAGGTACTCTGTCCACTGTGCCACCTAGCTACCCCCTTTTGGGATAGTTTATAAAGATCTCATGATGCCTTTATTTTTCCTTCACAGTCATTTGTATATACGTTCTTCCCCTCAATGAATTTTCACTTATGTTGAAGAAAAAAGAAAAAACAATTTCGTACTGTAACCAGGTTTGAAAGGCTCTCAATGTTTTCCTCTACCACCTCTTTGCCAAAAAGAGGGTGGAAGGTTTGATTACCTTTTGTTAGGAACCAAGACAGTTCACTGAAGCTGCTTAAAGTTCTGCCCTCTAGTGTGCTTCCCCTCCCACCCCTTTTATATTGAAGTCACTGTCTAAATTGTTCTGGCCTGCCTGCTTCTGTTAGTGGGATTTTGAATAGGTCTCACCAAGAGCTGCTTGAAACAGGAATTTGAGGAGGCATCTCTCTGAAAAACACAGGCCTGGAAGGGGGTAGAGGAAATCTTTCTGCAGCATAAGCAGTTTGTACTTCCTCTGAGAGGCTAAGACTTTGGGCCAAGAGAAAAGCTAAGGGAGCTCAGCAGAGACCTGGTTTCTAACCCTGTCTGCCACTCACCAGCTCTGTGAATTTGGTTAGTGACTTAACCTCTCAACTTCAGTTTCCTTTTCTGTAATATAAACATATTTGCACTACCAACCCCCCCCCCCCCAGGGCTATTACAAGCAGAATTCATATGAATCGCACAAGAATTCATATGAAGAACTTCCTAAGCCTTAAAGTGCTATAGACATCATTCTTATCTTGGGTAGTAACACTTGGGCAGTTACCTTTCAGGGTCTCCTTTGGGTTGGGTTTTACTTTTTTCTTCCTAGTATGTGGAAAAATTCATTTTTAAGACAGAGGACTGGAGACTGCTAATTGAGGAACCTTCTGCTTTATTTGAGGGTCCAATTGCCTTTCAAGAGAAATGAACTGATGCCTTTTTGAAGATTTCATTTACTCCAGAGACTTTAGCGAAATTCCTTTCCACCCTTATCCTCCACCTCTGGCCAAGCTCTGGCTATACTGATGCTGGGCAGAGCAGGGCTGGGTACTGGGACTTCTGGCTTCCTCCTCTCATCCATGACCCTCTGGGTATGATAGTTGGTTTATCTGTGCAGAAATTGTCACATCAGGAATGGCCTGAATTCCTGAAGACCTGGCACCTGGCAAGCTCTGATTTTCATTTCTCTCTCTCTCTCTCTCTCTCTCTCTCTCTCTCTCTCTCTCTCTCTCTCTCTCTCTCCCTTTATCTTTTCCTGTATATGTGTGAGAGACAGAGAGAGAGAGAAAATTTACCACCCAGTGGTCCCTTTATTTGCTTTTGCTTCAGAGAGATATATATCTCAATTTCCCTTCCCAATGTCCCAACTCCTACCCTAGGCAGTAGCCCCAACTTAGATCTAAACTTCAGCTGTTCCTGAGTCCTCACTCACACATCTCTGAGCCCAGGGCCATCTAAGCCCCAGACATACTTCCTTGAGAATGGATGTATGGGAAAGCAATTACACACCTGGGCAGGATTCTGGTGTGTGTGTGGGGGGGAACCCTGAGCCTGTGCTGGTGATATGCTATGGGGAGCTGTGAAAGTCTGGCTATCCTACTTCCCTGATCCTATTGAGAATTCCAACAAAAGTCAAGAGCTCTCTCTCTGTCTCTCTGTCTCTGTCTCTGTCTCTGACTCTCTGCCTCTGTCTCTCTCTGGCTTTCTGGCTCTCTGTATGTGTATTTGTGTGTTTCCCTTGTTTAGCTGGCCCCCTCTTCTGCTCACTCATCCATCTCTCTCACAAACAGCCTTCCCTTTTCTCCTCTTCTCCCTCTTCTTTCCTCCAGGAGTTCAGAATACTCCATACCACCCACAGCATTTTCCTTGTCCCATTCCAGAATTTGGTCTCAATATGAACCCTCTTCAGATCCCAGAATTTAGCACTGGAAGGGGTTATCTACATCTCACAGATGAGAAAACTGAGAACCTGGGAAAGTAAAGAGATTGACCCAGGTCAGAACTAGGTTTTTGACCCAAGTCTTCTGATTCCCAAACCCTCCTGCCCCCTCCCTGCCAGGAGCTACTCCAAGCTGCAAAGACAGACAGTCTTGGGAGTTTCCGTTTCCTCCAGTTAAAGGGCTCCAGTGGAGGTGGCCTACTTCTGTCTTGCAGATGGTGTGGATCTGGAACACAGAGAACTCAAAAGACACTGGGCTAGGAGTTAGGGGAGTGTGCAGAGATTGACATTAGGGACATTGAGGGCTGCAGGTGGAGGATTCCAGCCCCAAATTCCTTCCTTCCAGAAGATTCTTGACCTTTGCAAATTTTCAGTTCTGGTGAGTCCAAATTCAATACTTGGGGTTGGTCAAGGGACAGGGAATTGGTCTCAAATAATTTGTAATCCTTATGATAGATTCTGGAAATAGAGCTTGAAACCAAGTTTCTTGGGTCACCTAAAGCCTCTGGTTTATTGCACAAACTGAGATGTTTTTCAGGCCGCTAGGTGGCACCATAGTGCACAGAACACTGGGTCTGGAGTCATGAAGCCCTGAGTTCAAATGTGACCTCAGACACTTCATAGCTGCATGACCCTGAGCAAGTCACTTAACCTCTATTTGCCTCAATTTTCTCATCTGTGAAATGGGGATAATAGTACCTCCCTCCCAGGGTTGTTGTGAGGGTCAAATGAGATGATAATTGTAAAGTCCTTAGCACAGTGCCTGGCACATGGTAAGAGTTCATCATCATTGTTATTACCTGGGGGGCACAAGGACAAATCACCTAGTATTCCTCTTAAGGTTCCTCTTCATTGCTATCCCAGAAAGAAGCTCTATTAAACCAAACCCAACCAAGCCAACCACACAAAGTATAGCATCATGTAAAGAGAAGCATCAGGAGGACCTTCATTCTCCTCCTCCTCCTCTGACAATGGCTGGTTGTATGACTCTGGCCATGTCACTTAACCTTGAGCTGCACAGCAAGGACTGATCCACATCTGGAGAGAGAGCTTCCTCACAAGGGAATCCTCTCTACTGGTGAAATCCCAGGTTCAATAGGAGCTCTGTTCCTCCATCTCTTCTCAGTCTTATTTTAAAAATGGAAGTTCTATGAAAACTATAGCTCTTTGAGCCATCGCCATATAAGATTGGAGCCACAACTAACCTTGTACCCCTATCTTTCCTAGTGAATATTGCCCAGGAAGTAAGATGACCATCTATAGCTCTGATGTATGCAAATAACCCTACATACATTCTCTCATTTGAGCCTCACAATAGCCCTTGACATAAGTTTTCAAGGCACTATTATACCCATTTAACAGATGAGGAAAGTACAGCTTAGAGAGGAGAGATTCTGGCAGAAAGGGGGCATAGAGAAATGGATGAGTGAGGGGTTTTTATAGAGCTTCTTTCTGTGATAACAATCAAGAGGAATCTTAAGAGGAATATTGAATGGTTTGTCCACGTACCCATGAAAGGTGGGTGAAAAATTGGGTAGGTCGGTGAAAAAATACCAGGTGAAAAATTGCCCAACAAATAATAATAATAACTAAGCCTTATATAGCTCTTACTATGTGCCATCAAAAGTGGGCCTGGAGTCAGGAAGATCTGAGTTCATATCTGGCCTCATATTCCTACAAATGTATGACCCTGGGTAAGACACTTAACCTCTGTTTGCCTTTATTTCCTTGACTATAAAATGAGGTGATAATAATATCTACTTCACAGAGTTGTTGTGGAGACCAAATGAGATAAGATTTGTAAAGTTCTTAGTATAGTGCCTGGCACATAGTAGGCATTTAATAAACGCTTGTTTCCACCTTCTTTTCCTTTCTCCCTTATTCTTTTCCTTCCTTCCTTTCCTTCCTTTCCTTCCTTCCTTCCTTCCTTCCTTCCTTCCTTCCTTCCTTCCTTCCTTTCTTCTTTCCTCACTACTTCCTGAAGTTACTTGTCTATTGTCATACAAAGAAGCAAATATCTGAAGCAGGAGTAGAACCCAGGTCTCCCTAATTCTCAGTCCATCACACTATTCAGTCATCACCAGATAGCCTTAGCTCTAATGTATTTCTGATATGTCATGCACTCGGTCAGTTAACAAACACCAATTAAACACTTACTGTATGTCAAGCACAGTGCTAAGGCACTGGGGATACAAAGAAAGGCAAAAGACATTTCCTGGTCTCAAGGAGCTCCCAGTCTAATGGGAGGGGCAAGAATGCTACTCAGCTCCCATAGATGAGAGCTCACCTCCCAGTTCTGACACTTAGGACCTGTGTGACAATGGGCACATCAGACCACCTGTCAGAGCCTCAGTTTCTTTTCTTTTCTTGCTTTTTGTAGGCAATTGTGGTCAAGTGACTTGCCCAAGGTCATACCGCTAGTTTTTGTGTTAAGTGTCTGAGGCCAGATTTGAACTCAGGTCCTCCTGAATTCAGGGTTGGTGCCTTACTCACTGCACCACCTAGCCGCCCCAAGAGCCTCAGTTTCTTTATTGGTAAAATGAGAAGGTCGGACATTCGGTCCTTTCCAGTCCTAATCACTGATGTGATGCTAGGAGGCAGAATAATACATTCCAGTCCCCAATCCCTTCTAACACAGGCTCCTTGATTGTAAAGTTAGCCTGGGGAAACGTGGTGAGAAGCTGTGCTGGTCTGTTCTAGAAAGCAATTGACTTAGGTGGGATAAAAATAACTTCTGAGATGAATTCATATTTGGATCATTAATATTTCCCACCCAAGATTGATCCAGCAGGCTAGAGTCACTGGAGTTTCTCTCATTCTGAAGGAGGGAAAGTGGCTTTTAGATACATACAGGAATACACCATCTAGAGTTTTCATCTAGACTACATCACATCCAGGCCTCATTTCCATATTTTCTACTTCCAATGAATGTGTTAAATGAACAACTGCAGCCCTATATTCTGGGGAAGGGGTTGTAATTAGGATACAAAGGAGGAGGGGCTATCGTTTACACAGGGTTGATCACCCCTTCCCCATTTTGTAAAGGCCCAGAGAGATCAAATATCTCACTTGGTCACACAGGAAACACAGTCCAGACTAAAATTGTTGGCTGTCTTTCAAACTTAGCCTATCCAAAATGCCAGAGACCACTCATTTGGTCCTTAGAAAAAATGGTCACTCATCATCTCCATCCTCATCTTATGTCTCACAGATTCAGAGTGACCCTCAGGACACTTTAGGTAAGCCTAAAGCTAAAAAAATTTCCCTTCTGCACCACATCAGACAAGTAATCCGACATCCAGAATGTCTGAAGCTCTTCGGTAAAGGGCAACATCTGGGTTTGGCCAATTGTCTGTGTCAAGAGAGTAAAATATATCCTTGAATTTCCTACATGAAAAAACACTGTAGTAACTGATTAGTCTCTTACAGACTCCTTCCTCTGGTCGCCTATGAGAAAAGGAAGCCAAGGGTTTACTGCAGCCTGGAGCTCTATGAAGATACCGGATAATTTGTCAATGGAAAAAAATGGTGCATATGTGTATATATAGACACAGCACCACCCAGAAAAACTCAGGAAATGGACATGTCACATGGTTCTTTTTTATACACTTAGCTGAAATGGAAACTCTTGGCTTTCCTGTGCATTTCCAGGAAAGGCAGCAGAGCCTGGGGAAAGGATGCTGGATCATGAATCTGGAGGCGTGCATTCCAATATCACCTTTCTGACTGTGTTTCCTCATGGCTTCAGTGCCTTCATCTGTCAAATGGGTGTAAGAATATTTATGGGCCCTTCAAGTTCTACGTAGATATGAGATAGTATTCAGTGGCATAAGGTAGCAGCAGACTGAACATGGTAGGCTTTTCTTGTGGCTTTTTGTTTGTTTACTTTATCTGCTGGAACCTGAGCAAGCAAGAGAGCTTCAGTTAGATATGTAACATAGTTTAGTGGGAAAGAGTTTTGGATTTGAAATCAGGGGTCTGGATTCTAATCCCAGCTCAGCCTGTGGCCACGAGGTGACCGTGGAGAGGTTTTCTGAGGGCCTTGCATACACTGTTTCCTTTGGCCTCTCAACAACTCTCTGAAGTAGGTGCTATTACTATCATTGCTGCTTTGGGTTTTTTTTTTTCAGATGGAGAAACTAAAACCCAGGTAGATTGAGTGACTTGCCTAGGGTCACATAACTAGCAAGGATAAGAGACAGTGTTCCAACGTAGATCTTTACTCCAAGTTCAAGAGATGATATCTACAGTGCCTTCCAGCTTCAAATCCATGATCTTGGCCTGGGCAGAATCCTGATTTTAATGGGTGACCTTGAGTTAGGTAGTTCAGTAAATAACATACCAATCCTAGAGTCATGAAGCCATGAGTTCTAATCTAGCCTCAGACACTTAATAGCTGTGCAGCCCTGGGGCAAGTCACTTAACCCTGTCTGCCTCAGTTTCTTCATCAGCAAAAATGGACATAATTGGGCAGCTAAGTGGAGCAGTGAGTAGAGCACTGGTCCTGGAGTCAGGAGGACCTAAGTTCAAATCCAGCCTCAGACACTTAACACACACACACACACACACACACACACACACACACACACACACACTAGCCATGTGACCTTGGGTAATTCACTTAACCCCCAATTGCTCTACCTTCCCCCCTCCAAAAAAGAAAAGCAAAAAACATTGGACATAATAATACCTACTAAAGGTTGTTTTGAGGGGAAAAAAGAGATAATATTTTAAAAGTACTTGAAAACCTTAATGGGCTATATAAATACTAGCTATTTTATTATTATCATTGAGCAAATATGAGCCTCTTTCCCACTGTAAAATGCTGATAACACTTGTGCAAACCTCTCTATGAGGTTGCTGTGTTGAATAAGCCATAAATAGATACATCTCACTACATAGAAAAGGCTGGCCTTAATACTAACTTATCTTCCCTGTCCCTTTCCATTATTCCCCTAATCAATGGGCTCTTCCTTGGGCCACAACTAAGATTATGGGAAGACACTATTTGAAGAAGCCCATATAGTGGAAAGATTACTGGGTTTGGAGACAGAAGAGACCTGCATTCAAATACTGGCTCTACCTCTAGAGTGACTTGGAAAGTCCCTTTGTCTGTGTGAGTTAGGGTCTACATGTACATGCATCTTACCATTAAGAGGACCACATTTGTAGTTGCATATTGTATAACATCAACAGTTATCTTTAACCTACTATTAGGCAACTATTAGGTCAAGTTTTGCTCCAGTTCTCCTCGATCTAGTCATTTCTTGACTATTCCATTCTTTCTTTCTCGACTGTCCCCAATGCAGACCCCACCCAGGAATGTAACGCCATTCCAAGTTTATTTCACATTGCTCTCCTTCACTCACTGTAAATCCAGCCTCACTCCCTGGATTTGAAACTCCATCTCCTGCTTCCATTTGTGGATGGTCCTTCAAACTTGGAAGGCTTTGCTCCCTCACCTGCACTTCTTTAAGTCTCTAGCTTCCTTCAAAGCTCAGTACGTGGACCACCACCTTTCCTATTCCCTCAAGGGAATCCCTCCCCAAACAAGCATTCATTGGTTTGTCTGCTTCCATACTCTATTTCTCCAAACCCCCCTCAATAGACTGTGACTTCTTTGAGAGTAAGCATGGGGTTTTTTTTTACCTTGTCATCACATAACCTAGTACTTAGCCTGGCATGAGATGGCCACATTAATGGTGGTTGCATTGGATTGGATTAGATCAGAAAGAGCTACCGAGCTTATCCCTAAATACAGGAGGGATATAACAATGTCCAGAAATATTATCTGGGGTAGTTTGTAGAATCAAGATCTAACTTTAAGTCCTATTAACCTACTAGATGTAAAATCAATCTTCCATCTCCCAGAGGTCTATGTGTTCCATTCCGTTTCTCCACAAGACATCAGATTGGGGCAATACCTTGGAAGATTCAGGCTGCCTCTCTGTTCAGTCATTGTGTTGGTCCTGGTTCAGAACCCACAAGGAAAATAAGTTTATAAGATAGTCAGTACTCTGAACAGGGAATGCTGGTGGATTCAGGAAGGATAGTTACACACAAACCTTGAAGTTAGTTCAGCTGCCAGGAAGTAGGGTGCTTTCTTTTTTTGAGGGGCTCTGTCTGGGTGGAAAATGATGGTTAGACTGTTCCCTCTTGTAAAAGCCCTCAGGCCTAATGTGGATCATTTCTGGGGAGCCTTAAGAGCTTAGCTGAACCCTGCCCTGATGTTCCTTTGGCAGTCTTTTTGCTTAGAAGTTTAGTTTCCCTCCTATCTGAATTCTGTGGTTGTAGCTTTTCCAAGGACCCCAGAATATTAAGTCGAGAATAATTATAAAAACCAACCTGTAATGAACTTGCAAGAATCCATTTTGAAAACTTCCACTTTTAAAAGTTATATTTTTGGCTTGTTTCTTTTCTTACTAAAATAATTTACTTGACACATCAGTGACAAAATCAGAGATTTTGTTGGAATAGGACCTCCTTCCACCTATAGAGACTGCAACCCATCTACAACTTATGGTCTTAGAAGGTTGTGTGAAACTCTGAGAGGTCAGGTGAGTTGTCCATGGCCACCAAGCTAGTAAGTGTCAGAGGAAGGCTTTACATCCTCCATCTTGACTTCAGGTCCCCAGTCCTGTTCATTCTACTTCTACAGCCTTTATAGATTGGTATATTGCAAATATGTGTCTTTTTTTTAAATTGATTAAACAAATGCTTTATTAACTTCTGGTTTATGTCATTCATTTCCACCAGATTATGAGTTACATTTTTTTCCCCATTTTTTCCCTACCCACCACCCCAGAATAGCAGTCCCACTAGATATCCCCTCATCCAATCTGCTCTCTCCCATATCTTCTCCCATACCCCCTTCAACTTTGCCATTAGGGCAAGGTGAATCTCTGAGCCCCACTGCCTGGACATCTTATGAAACATTTAATTTTTAAAACTTCGATTTTCAGATCCATTCCCTTTCTCCCTTGTCACCCACTCCCTCTGAGAAGATAAGCAATTCAGTATGTGTTGTACATGTATAGCTATGCAAAACATTACCATAGTAGATATATTGTAAAAGACTGCTTATATTTCCCTCCCACCTGTCTCACCTCCCACCTGGTCCATTCCCTACTTAGATCCTGTCCCTCTTTGATAGTGGGTACTTCCAACCTCCTCTCCTCCCAGAATGCCCTCCCCTCCAACATCCCCCCTCTCATCCCCCTTTCCCCTACTCAGGAGAGTGAGTGAGGGTAAGATATTCCATTTAGTATGTATGTGATTCTCTCCTTGAGCCAACTTCAATGAGAATATGCTTTTGCCTTTTTGCCTTCCTGGTCTTCCCCTCCCCTGCAACTACTTCCCCTTGCCTCTTCTACATGAGATAGTTTGCCCTACCCTGTCTCTCTCCATCTCCTCTTGCCATTTTCCTCTCTCACCTCTTGACTTCACCCCTTAAGAATCATCCCTTCCTTGGGGCGGCTAGGTGGCGCAGCAAGCAGAGAGCCAGCCCTGGAGCCAGAAGGACCCGAGCTCGGATCTGGCCCCAGACACCCAACACACAAGCAAAAACCCAGCCACGTGAACCTGGGCAAGTCACTCAATCCCAATTGCCCTCCAAAAAAAAATAATAATCATCCCTTCCCATCAAATTCAACCTGTGCCCTCTATCCATGTATACCTGTGAACATATGCCATGTACCCTTCTTCAATTATTTTCATAATGAGAAAGGTTTCATCAAACACAGTTATTGTTTTTCCATGTAGGACTATAAATAGTCCAACTTTGATAAATTCCTTTTGATTTCTTTTCCTTGATTGCCTTCTCAAGCATCTCTTGCTTCTTGTGTCTGAATGTCAAATTTTCTATTCAACCCTGGTTTTTTCCTCAAGAATGCTTGAAAGTCCTCTATTCCACTGAATGACCATATTTTCTCCTGAAACAAGATACTCAGTTTTGCTGGGTAGGTGACCCTTGGGTTCATTCCCAGTTCTTTTGCCCTCTGGAATATCATATTCCATGCCCTTTGATCCCTCAGTGTAGAAGCTGCTGGGTCCTGGGCTATTCTGATTGTGTTTCCACAATATTGAAATTGTTTCTTCCTGGCTGCTTGTAGTATTTTCTCCTTGATCTGGGGGTTCTGGAACCTGGCTATAATATTCCTGGGAGTTTTCTTTTTGGGATCTTTTTCAGGAGGTGATCTGTGGATTCTTTCAACCTCTATTTTGCCCTCTGGGTCTAAAACATCAGGGCAATTTTCCTTGAGAATTTCTTTAAGGATGATTTCTGGGTTCTTTCTTTGATCATGGCTTTCAGGTAGTCCAATAATTTTTAAATTATCTCTCCTGGATCTATTTTCCAGGTCAATGGTTTTTCCCATGAGATATTTCACATTGCCTTCTAGTCTTTCATTTGTTTGGATCTGTTTAATAGTATCTTGATTTCTCATAAAGTCACTAGCTTCCATTTGCTCCAGTCTAACTCTGAAGGAATGAATCTCCTCAGTGAGCTTTTGAGATTCTTTTTCCGTCTGGCAAATTCGACTTTTTAAGGCATTCTTCTCCTCATTACCTTTCTGAGCCTCTTTTGCCATTTGAGTTAGTCTATTTTTTAAGGTGTTATTTTCCTCAGTCAGGGTGTTGACTGTCATTTCATACTTTTCTTGCATCTTTTTCATTTCTCTTCCCAAATTTTCCCCACTTCTCTTATCTGCTTCTTAAGGTCCTCTATGGCCTGTAGCCAGCTTGTATTTTCATTTGGGGCTTTTGGTGCAGGAGTTCTGACCTCACAGTCCTCCTCCATGCTTTGAGCCTCTTTGCCCCTAAAATAGGAGTCCAATGTTGAACTTTTCTGTTTATTTTGTTTCATTTGCCTAGGCATGTTGCCACTTAATTACTTATTTTTTGGGCTTGTTGCCACAGTAGGACTCTGCCACCAGACAGGGGAGCTTCCACCCAAACGTGGGGTCTTCACAACTTCCACCAGTTGGGTGGCTTCTGTAAAGCCTCCACCCACTCTGGCAAGTTGGATACCCACCCCAAACTTCCCCCCCAGACCACAATCCAGATCCAGGCAGTTTAAAGCAAGAGAGATTAACCCCCAGACTGATTGCTGGATCTTCCTACAGTTCGAAGACCAGGAGCTAGAGCCACTACTGAGGCTGCAAAATGGCTTCTGTGCAGCTGTTTCTTCAGCAGCTTTTTGCCCCCAGGGGAGGAAGCCACGTGTTCCCCAAATACTGGTCCCAAAGTCCATAGGGCACTAACCTCTCTCACTTTGTCCTAGGCATATCTGTGCTGATAATTCTGGAATCGCCACAATTGCTGGTATTCTGGGGTTCCACCAGCCGGCTGAAGGCCTGGCCACCCTGGGGCTAAAACCGCGGACCTGGGCTCACTCTGCGGGCTGCGCTGCCGGTTCCCAGCGCGCTGGGCTGCCTGCTCTCAGAGCGCTTCGCTGGCTGCTCCCTGCAGGGCTGCTGGGCTGTCCTCAGCAGGAGGTTAGCTTCTCTGTGCCGTTCTGTGGGTGCTGTGGCTCCAGAAGTTGTTAGGAGCTCCCTTTCACATTGTTTGAAATTTGTGTGGGGCAGAGCACATTGGAAATGCTGTTTCTACTCCGCCATCTTGGCTCCGCCCCCAAATATGTGTCTTTTTATACTTCTGTGTCTATGGAGCTGGTTGGGATTCTTCATTTGTTGGGATAGGAGAGTAACTGGCACCAATGAATTCACTTTTTAAAGGGCCTAGTGTGATGTCATGGCACATGTTGGGAGACAATGAGGGTCACTTTGCCACTCATAATGCTGGCAACCTTGAGAGTGTCACTGGACTCCATATTACTTATCTGCAAAATGGGAATTGTAATAATTATAATAATAGTGCCTTCTCTACTTACCTCTTAGGGTTGTGAGGGTCCAAGAAGATAAGAAATGTGAGTCCTTTGAAAGGGACAAATGTAAGTGATTATTAGTCAGCTTATTAAGCACAATCTTCCTTATAATGATAAAATACAGGAGAGGAGAAGAAAAAAAAGAGGAAAAGGAAGAATCAATAATGAATTTCATGAAAGAAAAGCTAGTCTTTCCAGGCATCAACTGATAAGTAACCCTATGAATCTCTGGGGAGAAAATGCTCTGAAGATATCTTGGTAACTTTCTCTGAAGGATCAAGACAAGTCAATTATTACTGAAGGTCAAGTTAACTCTTTCAGGAAACTAGGGCACCCCCCCCCCATACGTGTATTGCTGAATCATTCCAGTCTATCTAATGGTACCCCAGTGAAATGCTAAATGGTATCCAATAAAAGTTTCCCTTTCAATGTGATTGAAGGGATGATGAAGCCAGTCTTAGAGAGGTGAAGTAAATAATGGGGCAATAAATTCTTAAATGGTAGTCCTAGAGCCTGAAAGAATCCAAACTTCCTTCAAACATGCTTAAGAGATGGCAAAGGGACTGGACCTGTGATTTCATTGATATGGGAAGTCTCAGGTGATGAGACTCTGCCAATGTAGGTCTTTATGTCTCTGCAATTTATAACCTTAGAAAAGTGTCCAGAGCATTGGGAAGCCAAATGACTAGTCCAGGGTCTCACAGCCAGTGTGCATTAGAGGCACAGCTTGAAAGCAAATCTTTCTAGCTCTGAAGCTAGAATGGTGCTTCTCTCAAGGGCCCAAGGACAACCTGGCTCCCAAGCCTGAATGTTTATACATCTCCACAGCCCTTTTTGCTCTGACTTGCACTTTTACTTCTAGCCTGCTGATACCTAAGAAGTTGGCCACGTCCTCTGCTCCCCTGTGTATCTGGTTACAAGCCCTTTTCTATCTTAAGCCTAGAAAGGGTGTGCATAACAACCAGACATTTTCCTTCTGCCCAGATAAGGGTCCAGGCCTGGGAGAGGGGCTTGCCTTGTGTGCAGGACATGTCACTCATGAGTTCTCAATTCTTTTTTGGAAGCAAATTGACCCAGGCTATAATCTTTTCAATGGATCCCCCTTTTATCATTATGTTTCTCTGTTCTCCTTATCCCCATATGCTTAAAAAAAAAGTCATTTTGCCTCTTTCATTCATTTCCTGGCTTAGACAGTCTGGAACTCAAAATTCAAAATGAGCTGCTTTTTCTCCTATATACAGGCTGTTTAGGTAAAACCTCTTGGGCTTTGACCTTTTGGCTGAAGGCCCCACTCAGCCACCAGCACTGAAGACTGGGAAAAGATGTCAAAAATAAACTTGGCTGGGATTCCCAGCAGCTGCTCTGCCTTCCCCCTTCGGCCTCATTCCTAGGGCAGGCATGAATGTCACTGACCAGAAGGGGTGAACAGTTCATACGCCCATGGAGGGGAGGGGGGAGCAGGTACCATTCTCCATCTTCCCAAGTTAGACTAGATGTGGATTGATAGGCTGAGAGCTAGATCATAAAACAGACTGGTGCAGCCTAGTGCAGCATAGGAAGGGCTTAGTTCAGAGTAAGAATGAACATATTCCAGTCACTGAGCTAGACAGTGATTGGAATCCCAGCTTTGCCAGAAGATTACAAACAGACCACACCACAAAAAAACCCCCAAGATTCAAAATCTAGAAAATTGGAAGAATTTCGAACTTGCTCAGATGTGGAAAGGCAGATATCTATGAGAAATAGTCTCCCCTGCCCCCCCCCCCCCCCATCCCAAGCAAGGTGCTATTCTTTTGAAATGAACCTTTCAGTGCAGTTGCTGGAATTGACCAGGCTGGCATGGACCCTTTGTTCTCTGTTCCCCAGGAACCAAGGAGGGCCAACTAGGGTTTCTGGACACCAGCATGAATATTAAAGACTTCGAAAAGGGGGAGTTTGGGGCAATGTTTTAGCTGGCCACCTGGGTTCATCTCTCTGGTCAGTTGGAAAGGGGAATAAGGTAGAGAAGGAAGGTAAGCTGCTGGGACTGGCTCCGGGAAGGTGAATGGGTTGCTCAGGCGCTGCTATAGGCTTCTAAGGAGTCGGCCTTGGACCCTCAGAATTCGGAAATATCCTGGCAGATTCTACTTTGGCCCAATCCGACTCTGCTGCACCGGAGCTCTCTCAGCATACTTTATATCCGTAAGCTATCTTCCATGCACCTGGGGAAGCAACCTGGTCACTTCCTCCAGCTCCCACCTCCCTCCTTAAGCCCCGAAGCCCTCCAGCTCCCACCCCCACCCCCAAGTCCCTAGTCCTCACCCCAGCGACTTCGGCACTGAAATAGCCTCCCTACACGGTCCATCTTCCGAAAGGGGTGCTGCAGGAACTGAACTAGGACCTCTCAGCCTGTTGGCCGAGCCCTAGACCTAGCCTCAGCATGCACTGCCTGCCTCCCCCGGCCTCCTGCCGTACTGGGGGCTTCAGCTACCCTCGAAGATCATGAGATGGAGCCAAGCGGCCTTCTTGGACCCTGTGGCCGCCGAAGCAAGGCGGAGACGCCGGGGGAGATGGACGGATTAACTGCCAGTCAGAGGAACAGGCGCAGGGAGAAGGACAGACCTGGCCGCTGGACCTGGAGCCGCTGCGCCCATCGCGAGCCTCTGGCAGTGGGGGGCGCAAGAACACAGCAGTTTGGGAGCAGGCCGTCCTTTGTCCTTTCACGCTGCCGCCTCCTCTACAAGAGAGAGGGAGGGAGGGGGTATGCTGGGAGGCGGGGATGCAGACAGGGATGCAGACAGGGATGCTGCTGGCTGGCGGGCAAGAGCGAGCGCAATAGGCGGGCGGCGGGCGAGAAAGGAGGAACCCCTGCAGGACTGCTTGAGCGCCCCTGGGTCGGGAAGCACCCCAGGTCCCTCTCGGTGCCCTGCTCAGACGGCTAGCACTCTTTCCTCTCGTCTTTGCCTGCTTTTCTGCGTCCTTCTGCCAGAGCAGGTTTAGGACTTGCAGGCCGATAATGGACGCTGAATCTAAGCTCCGAGCGTGGGTTCGAATCTCAACTTTCCCACTGATAACCTTAGAGATTTGGAACAAATCACGTCCCGGAGGAAGGGTGTTGGGGTTTCTGATTTAGGGGTTTCTGATTAGGAAAAAAGAGGCAAGGAGAGAATGGTGCTTCCGGTGGAAAGAGGCTACCTGCAGTTATACGGAAATAGAGGCGGATTAGAAGTCAGGGGAACTGGGTTCAAATCCTGTCTCTTACACTCAGTAACTGGCTTCGGGCGAGTCACTTAACCTCTCCCGGACTCAGTTTTCTTCTCTGATAAACAAGACGGCCAAGGAATGAGTGCTAGTGACGTCTTGGAGCTGGGTTCGTTTTCTCTCTGGGAGCCCCATCCAGCTTTTGCCGTAGTGACACGTGATCGTTACTCCCAGTGATTCACTTCACGCCCTCTACAAAAGCTTTGTTATTTGATAACATGGAAATTGAGGGAGCGAATTTGTAAGATTTGTTTACAATCCATCCTGATGAACTCTGATCTTGCGTCTTTCCCGCTATATTAGACAAGAAACATCCGCATGAGAAATGGCTAACATTCATTGTAAAAGGTAAAGTTTTATTTCTTTTTAAAAAATCTGTTCGTGTAGATTTTCTAATCAGTCATGTGACCACGACCCCAAACTCCCTACCTTGAATACACACACACAGTCAGGGACGTTCTGAGGATGAGAAGAAACGTTCACTGTTTCATCTGTAGCTGAAATTGACATTTAGGATGAAAGGGGCAGGGCGGTAGGAAAGAAATGCAAAATTCGCCTGGAGAAAAACCTCTTGTTAACATTTTTGATAGACACATGCCTGGACCAACAAAAAGAAAGTAGGGGGTTGGACTCACTGAAGCCCAGGTCTCCTCCAGCTCTCTTTCAACCCAAATGAATGTATTAAAAGCAGAACATCCGCGGTCTGCTGCCAAGATGGGATGCCCTACTGGGAGAGAGTTTGGTGTCAAATGTTGAGTCCTATGTTCATTTATCATACCCCTAAGCACACACCTCTTGGTTTTCCTGGTGGGTCCTAGGCTGTTTCTGTGTGCCCATCAAAGTGTCAAAGAAGTTGGGGAGCTGCTGGTCTTCAGCATTTTCCCAGAACAAATAACTAGAATGTGCATTTTTGGAGTGCCTAGATGCAAACCTTTGGTCTCCATCTGCCTTGAGCTATGCTTGCACTGGAAAAATTAGGCCTAAAAATTGGGGCAAATACTCAGGTACTTTAAACAATGGAACATAATGAATTCATATAAATTATATGGATGTTTCAGGTTCTCATCCCAAATTGGATAAAGATTATTGGTAGAAGGTACCAATGTGGGGAAAAGTTTACTTTCTTCATTGAGACAGGATGCTGTTTTAAAATCATAGATGGGCTCAAATTCAAGGGAACCTTAGAAACTTTCTTGTCCAATCCTCTTATTTTATAATAGAGGAAGACAAGACCCAGCTTAGGGAGGTGTCTTTCTCAAGGCCATATAGACAATATGTGGCAATGCTGGGACTTGAACCCAGGGCTCTCTGGACTGTGGGTCCAGTTGTTTTTGTGTTTTTGTGTTTTGTTTTGTTTTTTGCTTCTCTACTATCTTATCTCTAACCTGGGTTTGAGAGTTTCCAGGTTGGCTGCCCTAACCCATTATCTTGTGTAGTGTCTATGTGCCCTCTTCCCTCACAAAGAAGGAAAAGCTTCCTTTTATTTCATTTTAAGGTTACTGTTCCCAGCAACTGGACAGGGAACTGGCTGGGGCACAGAGCCATTCAGGCTGTGGGTAAAGTCCTCTGGGGGAAAGGAGATGATGTTGAGGGTTAGGCTGATGGGATTAATTTCATTAAATCTGACAAGAGAGCTCAAAAGATCAGAGCTTTAGAGCCTAAAGAGACTTTAAAACCTTCTTACTTTGAATTCCTCATTTTGCAAAGAAATTGACGCTCAGAGATGCCCAGTGTCTTGTCAACAGACACACAGCAAGGTGATAGTTTTATTTATTAAGTGGTATTTTTTTTTTCTTGAAGGAAGAGGGGTGTGTGTGTGTGTGTGTGTGTGTGTGTGTGTGTGTGTGTGCTTGGGCACAATGAAAGTGGGGGTGGGGAGAAGAAGAGAAGAAAAAAGGATCCCTGGGGGAAAACAGAAGAAATCCTCTAGATTAGGGATTTTAACATTAATTATTTTTTCTTACTATGTACCAGCATTTATTTTCTCTCTCATTGTTCCTCTCACTGAGTAGTGAAAAAGAATAAAAACCTCCTAATAAAAATGCAGCCAAACAAACCCCCACATTGGGATATCTGCAAAGTGTGCATGTCTTAATCTGCATCTTAGGTTTATCACTTCTCTGCTGGGAGGTGGATGGTTCATCAGTCAACTGATCAGAATTTTAAAGTTTTCCGAGATTTTTTTCCTCTATAATGTTGTTGTCATTGTACAAATTATTCTCTAGTTCTGTTCACTTCACTCTGTACTCATTTATCTCAAACAGTTAACCCCAAACTGTTTACTCTGAAACTATTTCTTATGGTATAATACTTTTTCTTTACATCAATAAAACACAATTTGTTCTACCATTCCTCAATAGATGAGTGCCCCTTTCCATACCAATTTTGGGCTACTATGAAGAGAATCACTATAAATTTTTTTTGTTGTTTCTATGGGGTCTTTTCCCCCCCTTTTCCCCTCTCTTTTTTGGTAGAGTGGGTTAGACTTAAGAATGGTATGGTTGGGTCAGAGGGCATGAGTATAGTTCCAAATTGCTTTCCAGAGTGATGGACTAATTCATAGTTTCACCAACAGTGTATGAGTGTGCCTATTTTCCTTCAGCTTCTCCATATTTTTATTTTCATCCATCTTCAACAAACTGATGGGTATTAAGTGAAACCTCAGAGTGGTTTTAATTTGATTTTTCTAACTGCTAGTGATTTAAAGCATTTTTAATATGGCTATTGATAGCTTGAATTTCTTCCTTTGAAAATTGCCTGTTTGTATCCTTTTTAAAAAATTAAATTTTAGGGGAGGCTAGGTGGTGCAGTGAATAGAGCCCTGGCCCTGGAGTCAGGAGGACCTGAGTTTGGATCCAGCCTCAGACACTTAACACAAAAACTAGCCATGTGACCTTGGGCTAGTCACTTAACCCCAATTGCCCTCCAAAAAGCAAAAACAAAAAAAATTAAATTTTATTTCCAGATCTGAATTCTCTCCCTGTTCACATCCTTTGACTGTTTGTCTATCAGGGAATGGCTCTTAGTCTTATAGATTTGAATCAGTTTCTTACATATTTTGGATATGAGACATTTATCAATTTATTCCAAAGAGTTCCCCACTTACCTGTTCTCCCTATAATTTCAACACCATTAAGTTTGTGAGATTTTTTTTTTATAATCAAAACTGATCATTTTAACTTTAATGATTCTACCGCTTGTTGGTCAAGACCTCTTCCCCATCCACATACTTGAAAGGTAATTTCTTCCTCACTCCTTTAATCTGTTTAGGATTACCTTTCCTATCTAGGTCATGAACCCGTTTGTAGTATCCCATATATGAAAGCAAAACGAGAATGATGGTATCCAGTTACTTGTTACGTGTTACTCATAGCTTATATATGGTGTGGCTGAGAGTCAGAACTAGAATCCAGTTCTCTCTAGGGTGAAGCCAGAAGGGAACATAGAGGTCATTTACAAGAGAAGGAAGTTGAAATTCAGGGAGATTAATTTGTCTGCTGTCATACAGTAACTAAGTACTTGAAGGGAGATTCGAATTTGGGTCCTGCTAACTCCAATTCCAGGGCTGTAACCCCTCCTACACCAAGCAGCTTCTTAAAGTTTCCATTCCTACTTTTGCATTGCTCAACCCTCCTAATAAGAGAGCCCTGAATTGAATTTAAGAAAAGGGGGCAAACAGATTTGAGAAAAATCAACTTGTCTCAGGTTTTACAGTTTGAGAGTTTCTTCTCTGTATGGAGACATCTTGGCTTGGGTTAGGTTTTCTCCCCCCCACCCCACCCCCGTCTCACTCTAACGCAGTGTTTTGCCCATAGTGGGCGCTTAATGTCTGTGGAACTGATTTAATTCATCTGGGCTCTCCCTCCGGTCAAGTCTCGAGAGTACGTGCCTTCGTTGGCAGGACTTTGAAGCTTCCTACAGAAATGTTTTTATCCCCCTTTTCAGAAGAAAAGCCGTCCTCAGCCTCCCCTTCCCCCAGAGGCCTCAATGGAAGAGGCGACTGTGATTTTCCAAGTCAGGCTGGATGAGACAGCCCTCAAATGGCAGTTGGCTTTGGAGTCCCGCAGCTCCGAGTTGGAAGCCGCCTCTGCTTCGGAATAATCGCAGCATCTCTTAACTAAGCTCTCTGAGCCTCAGTTGCAAAATGGAAATAGCACCTTCCTCCCAAGGTTGGAGTCAGGTTCGAATGAGATAATGTGTGGAAAGTTCCATAGACTTGTCTGTTAGTGCCTCTGTCTTTCCTGCGCCCAAGTCTGAGAGATGCCTGTGTATAAATATGTGTACAAAACATACACACAGAGAAAGTTCGTGCTGCTGCTCCAGTATGTATATGCACAGAACGCTCTGATCTATAATTTTATTGGTGTAGTCGACGTCTAGTGCTGTTTTGTACTGTTTCAGAAGCGCATATTCTCTTGTTTGGGGGCCACTGTGAGGAAAAAGTAATTTGCCCGGAGTTATACGGCAAATACCTTTTAGATGCATCTCTTGAATTCAGCTCTTCCAAATTCAGTGGCTTGTTCACTATCCCCTGTATCACTCTGTCTTTCTGCAGAATGGTTTGGACCCAAATTTCCACCAGTATCTCGCCACTGCTACTCTTGTGCGTTGGAAGCTGGGAAGCCACGGGCGTCTGCTAATTCTCGCCCTCCACCTTTCCATCACCTGGCATATGGGAGAAAGGTAGGGGTTTCCCTCGCCCTGCTTCTTCCTTCCCTGCCTGGCGATGATCTTTGAGACCTTAACTAAGCTTGGACCCTGGGCGTCGAAGCTAGTGCAGTCCTAGAGACTCAGATGTGAATACTGACACTTCCTCAAAAGGCTCAGAACGTATGATTCAGGCCGTTGGACGCTTTTGCTTCCCAGCTGCCTGATCGTACTTTCTAAGCTAATTGTTGTGATTCCTGGTCTGACTCCTACTCTAAGAGAACCAGTCTGAACTCGGCCTGGGCGGGGCTAAGAGCTGACCTGGCAGCAGCTGTTCGCCCCCCCAGTCTCTCCTTCTCCAGCGTGCTCAAAGTTTTCCTCCGTTGCTGGGACAGGCAAGGAAAGGAGTGAGGGAAAGTGTTTAGTCAAAGTGTTCCTTAAAGAAAGGTCTTATCTGCAGAGTGAAATGTTGGTTGCAGTAACAGCAATATTGTTGGAAGAGTAACTGTGAATTACTAAATTGTTCTGAGTAATCTGAGTATTCAAATTAACTACGAAGGACTCATGAAGAAAAATGCTACCCAGAGAAAGAATTGGAATATGGAAGAAATGGAAGTATTTACTGTATGGTTCCATGTATGTGTGTGTATGTATATGTGTATGTATATATGTATATACATGTGTGTGTATATATGTATATACAAAACCACAGACATATACGTATATGTGTATGTATATATGTGTGTGTACATCTACATCTATCTATCCATCCATCCATCCATCTATCTATCTACCTATCTATCTACCTACCTACCTATAGTTGGCCTTCTCTAATGTGAGATTGGGAAGGAGGGAGGGAAACAACTCAGAACTCAATGCAACAACAACAACAAAATAAAAATAGATATTTAAAAACAAAACCAAAAAAGGTGCCATATAGAACTGAGACTAGGAATTTGCGTTCCCCAGGCAAGATCTGGACATCACAATTCCCTTCTTCTTCATCCACAAGTGGGGAAGTAGAGCCTCTGTATTTCTGTCTGCATGTCCAAGGACTTGGTCTTTCTGTAACATACCAAAATGATGAATGACATGGATAGAGGACACTTTTGCCATTCCAATGTGGGTAGTTTTACAGATTAACATTTTAAAATATCCCTCTTTGTGTCCTAGGCTACTGTGCACTTGGCTCATTCTAGTTCTGTACATGTGAACAAAAGATGGTTGTTTAGCTAATGAATTCTTATGAAGTATGTGTTGTGATGGAAAGGAAGATGTGATGAATTTTTACATATAAAAGTGAGTTATGAATTATTGTTATCTATTAGGAGGGAGTCACTTAATCCCAGATATGATGATTCCTGGTCTTCACTCAGTTCACCAATTAAGCAGGTGTAGAGACAGGAAATGACAGCTTTAGATGCTGGTTTTAGGTTCCAGCCTATTGGAGGATACTATTAGAGAACAGGAAACACACACACACACACACACACACACACACACACACACACACACACACCACAAACAAACAAACAAAAAAACAGCTGACTTTCATTAGCCTGGATTGCTCCTTTGCTAATTCTGGGAAAGAGATCCGAGTAGGGACCTAACAAAGAATGCTAGGGGTTGAAATAACTAACATTAGATAATCCTGGAATTTCCAGAAAAGTATCTCAGGACTAACCTAGTTCCGATGCTTTGTTTTTACAAATGAAAAAAGTGAGAAGAGAATTCAAAAGATTTAGCTAAGGGCACACAAGGAGTAAGTAGCAACAGGATTTGAAGCCAGATCTTTTGACTGCACATCCAATGCTCTTCTCACTACAACCCATTGTGTCCTAATGGTGTCTGGAGTTCAGAAGAGGTCCACACATGTTTGCCACAACTAGACCAGTTGTTTTTGTTTCCAGTCAACAAGAGTTGTAGTACGGAGCTGGAGGTTAGGAAGAAGATGAACTCCAGGTGGCCCAGAATGAATGGCATCACTCCCTTGTCACCATTTCCTTTGTCACATGGACCCCAGGAGGACATGCTTATAGTGGTTTCTCTCAGACATCATCTACATTGGTCCTGAAAATCAGAGAAGTGGAGAAAGGATCCATACAATTCAGACAAAATCGACAAACCAAGCAATCAATGCAAACAGCGAGAGGAAGCAAGGAGTAAGGAGACAAGTCGAAAGTTCAGCCTCGGTTTACTAGATTTCTAGCTCACTCGTATTGAAATTGGTGCATTTTTGCCTCTTCTTGCCTGGAAGGAGGTGAGCACGAGAATTCAGTAACAGACCCTAATTCTCTCTTCAGGTCTTTCCCATAGCTCGAAGTTTCTGGGAAAGTGGTTTGCAAAAGTTGGGGTCCCCGCGAAAGGGGGGTAATTCTGTGCTGAAGTTGTGGGAAGGGGAGCTCAGTACTCCCCATTGTCAGTTTTCCCAGGATCGTGAGGAACGAAAGGACTTCGCTGAGGTGAGGGAGGCTAGCCTAACCTCATCGATGTTAGCACGGGTGCCTTCCCCAGTACTCCTGATTATCGGTTGCCAGGACTAGATAGAGACGTTCCTGAGCATCGGTCCAGAGTTCTAGAGAGCCTGATCAAGTGAGAAGTCCCAAACAATCCTCATATTCCTCCTCAAGTGAGGGATTTGGCATGTGGTGGATCAGATGGTGATTCTGGGGTGATAGCGAGCGGGATTCCGCTCTTTATTTCCTGGGAGGGCGGAGGCTCACAACAGCCCCAAATAAAAACATTAGCCAGCGTCTTCTACTGATCTTTCCCACTTCCGAGTGAACAAAGTCCTAGAAGCTTAGACTAGAGCCTCAGTGGAGGAGGAAGCTGAGCTCATTGGAAAACACCAGGGATTCGAAGTCACTGGACCTAGGCTGTAATACTGATTTCCCCACTTTCTATTGGCACCTTGGACAAGTCCAGTTCAGCTCTCTGGGTCTAGGTTGAAACGAAGTGCGGATTCCTAAGACCCTTTCTAACTCTAGATCCTATGACCACGTATCAACTTTGAGCCCAAGTCTTCCTCCCTTTGACTCTGGGCCTCACAATCTTCGTGTACCTAACGAAAAGCTTTGGCCTAGATGAAATCCAAGGTTCCAGTTCTAGAACTATGAACTTTGTGTGCTCAGGGTTTTCAGCCCACATTTCTATCTGGAACTGCCTTAAGGCAAGAGGAAAGCAGGCAGATAACCTTTCCGTGTTCTCCCCTTTCTCACTTTGATTCTGAGAAGCACACCCCCTTTTCTCCCTGTGAATGAAACACAATCGAATCCCCTTTCTACCCCCTCCCCTACTCTCTAGCCAACCTCAGTACCCCCAAAAGGGCAATTTGCAGAGGCTGAAATTTCAAAGGCGAAGGCCCCTTAATGGCCGCACAAAGCCTCCCAATTTAAAAAGCCAAAGTCGTAGCCAGGCTTCGCCAATTAATTAACTAGCCAAGGACAGGTGGCCACTTATTCAGGGCAGGCTTTCGGAGAATCCTCTTTTGTTCTTCCATTTTACGAAATCGCAGACATATTGAAACGGACTTGTCCCCCCCTGGGGAGCGAGATACCTGCATTTGAGTTCCACTGCCCCCGAAATGTCTGCGGGTATTCCGTCTAACAGGGATCCCCAAGTATGCACCGAAGAGCAGTGACCCTACCAAAGAAAAAACAGACAAAGGAAAAGCAGATCGAGATACGATGTGCACAGGGGCCACAGCACTGGTTGTAACGGAGAATTCACTTGTAAGGACGCCAGGTCTCTGGATAACTGAAAAAGCCAAAACCCATTGTTATTAGGAGGAAATTGAATTCTGAGTAAAATCGGGGTGGGGCGGGGAGAGGTGGTGGAGAAAATCAATGAAGTTTCGGGGAAGATATAATGGAACTTAGTCCTTCGTGGGAGAGGTGGTGACTACCAGACCAGAATAGTGTATACATTGTCATATAGGGTTTCTGTATTGTATATTTTGCCTTTTTCTTTTTGGTCAAAAGGAAGGCTTCAGTTTGGGGGGAGGGGGGTAAGTGGCAACGAGTGCTGTAAAGACAGAAAGTATAAAGCATTTTTACCTCCTTCCCAACTATAAAAAATTTACGATGCTCCCAGACGAATCTTGGAGCGCACTTCCTACCTCTCGCCAGGGAGGTGGGGGACTGCTCAGGCAGAACATCGCATACTTTGTAGGGCGTTTATGGTTCTCTTTGATTAACTCTCATTTGTTAAGATTGTTCTTAGTTACACCCCGGCTGAGGAGGGGCATGTTTTCAGAAATTACTGTAATTTAAAAAAAAAAGGCAAAGATAAAAAAAAAAATTTAAGATAACGTAGGTGTTTAGTTCTTCATCAGCAAGTAAGGAAAAGATTCGGTCAGATGCTGGTGGAGATCTAAAATTCCTGGATTCGAGTGTAAGGGAAGGGGGAGGGGGGTGGACCGCGTGAGTCGGAGGGACTCCGGGTTCCATTTTAAATAACAAATGCATCTTATCTTCCCACCTCGACAGCCCCGGGGCAATATCCTTCCCAAGCCGCCCCGCCGCCCCGCCCCTATGCTCTTAACTGCAGGAAACAGGTCCGGAAGCTTTTGAACTACAGAGAATTGAAATCCGAGAGCTCCAGCTCTCCGGATCTTCAGAGATAGTCAGCCCTCCTGGCCCGTGAGCCGAGAATGCCAGAAGAGGGGCTACGCTCTCTGGCTGCTGCAGACTCAGAGAATTCCGGGAACCAGTTTTACCTTTTTGGGCTCCCCGTGCCCCCTCTGAATGCTCTCTCCGAGAATCGGGCTGTTATGGTTCGCACTGGCTCATTCTTGGACTAGCAGGGCCCAGAGAGTGAGAGGAGAGCTTTGGCTTCTCTGCACCTCCCTTCAGAATCCAACAATGTCATCAAAAGAACCGTGATGAAATCGTGACAAAGATGCTAGAACCCTAAGAAGAGGGGAAAAGGCCTTTCCTCTCTTCTCCTTCCTTTTTTCTTTCTTTCTCCTGTCTTCTTGCTTTCCTTTAATCTTAATTATTTTATCTGACTTTTTTCTTCCTTCTTTCCATCTTTCTTTCATTCCTACTTTCCTCCCTTCCTTCCCTCTTTCCCTTTCTCTCCTTCCCCCTTTCCCTTTCTCTCTAGCAATTTTTACCTTATCTGGATTTCTTCAGTTCCTTAAGGGCTATTCTGGAAAACAAAATTTTAGAGAGAACCCAACACCCTGTCAACTCGACACAATGTGTCCTCACACCGCCGTTCCCGCTTCCCCAATTCGGTTGTAGTCCAAATGAAACCAGTCAGAAAGCCTGGTAGAGAAAAGCCTAGCACATTTGGGATAGAAATGAAAAACTGCGGAGAAGGAAAGGAGAAAAGAGGTCAGATACAGGCTGTGCCGGTTGACACATACATTCTGGAGAAAAGGAGTCGCAGTTTTCTGGAACCTGACCTCAGTTTTCTTAGGCTTTCTCTACCAGGGTATACCTGTCTGAAAAAGACTATGCAGAAGTCCCCTTGGTTTCGTCTTTTCGTTTCTATTTCCAAGGGATAGTAATACTGATAGTAACAATAACCAAATAATTATAATTCGCGTTGCTATAGCCCTTTAAGGTTTACAAAGCTCTTTGCATTCATTAGTCCATTTGCCGGAATGATGGGGAAAACCCCTGAGTGGAAGGACACACTTCTGTTGTGCATTTCATGAAACACGGTACCTAGGTCGGGGAGCTTATAACCTGGAGATGACCACGCCCCCATCTCTTCATCTTCTAGAAAATATCAGAGGAAATATCAAAAGGAAGGGAAATCCCATTGAATTGTTTTAAAGGAGGGGAATAGTGGAAGGGAGGTGGAGTTTTCAAAAGAACCTGTCCCAAGTGGCTTGGATAGAGACGGATTTGTTCATAGTTGGACCCTACGGGGAAAGATCAGAAGCCAAGTGAAAGTGACTGGGGGTGGGGACTGGGGGAGAAAGGCGGTGATGAAAGTAGGGAAGGATTGGCTTAGAAAGTCCGGGCCCCATCGCTGCGGCCGCCCTGGTCACGTTGGTCGCACCCGGAGATCAGCTCCTGGGTGCTTTGATTTTGAGCGGGGAGGAAAAGAGAAAAACGTGGCTAGCTTCTTGAAGACACTTGAAAGGGACAGGAAGTTCAGAATTCCGCATTCTCAAGCAGTCTACACTCACTACAAGCAGCTTACAGTTTTGGATTCCCCCTCCAACCCCGCCCCCCAATTCCCCTGGCTTCTGCAGAGGGCCTCTGGCCAGATCCCTCACTCTCTCCATCAGACTCCTCCTTAGATGACTTCAATCGGGAAGATCCTGTGGGATCGTCTTTCCTGGTGGGAGTCGAAAGGTAGATTAAGAGGAGATCCCTGGTCTCTCCCTGAACGTCTTCTTCCTTGCCGAACCCCAACTCTCCCAAACCTGATTTTCCTATTTCCTCGTTAAAAAAAAAAAGCGCCCACCTAGGCCTCATCGGGGTAGAGAAAGAGGCTGCGATTTCCAATGTGGGGCAGAGGAAGAACGCTTATACCCGTGTCTTCCCGCAAAGCAGAGATGGAGAGTTCCTAGAAACCTGGTGGCCTCTGCAGCTCTGGATAGAGACAGAGAGAGAACCACAGAGACAGACAGAAAAACATACAGTCATAGACTAATAGACAGAGACAAAACCCTGTTTTCTGTTTCCAGAAGTAAGGTGCAAGAAAGGCCAGGTTTTTTGTTTGTTTGTTTTTGTTTTTGTTTAAGGAGTATTTGATCTATTGTTCAGGGAGCATTTATTAAGTGCCTACTCTATACTAGTCACTGGGAATACAAAGAAACTAAGTTGTACCCTATTTCCCCCTTCCCCACATATCAGGCAGGGGTGCATAGTCCCCAGGCTAGCTGAGTTTTTCCAGCAGAGCTTTAGCGTTCATTCACTTCTGGGGAGAGGGGGCATTTTGGGGTCCTGATTCGTCTTATCCTAGTTCCGTCCAGCCTATAGCCTCGCGATTCTGGGAGGTCAGAAAATCCCCTAATAGAGCCTACTGGGTTGAGGGCGAGCGCGCGCGCGCGCGGTGTGTGTGTACAGGTGTGCACTGGATGAACTCCGACCCTAAAGTGACCCTCTTGGAAAGAGAAGGAAAACGTCCTTAGAGGCCTAACCATGAAAAGCAACGAAGCGAGGTAGCCCTCTCAGAGGCCAAGGGACTTTTACCATTTGCTGGCAGCTCCCTTCTCTTTCCCTCCTCTCCCCTCCCCTCCGCCCCAGCCTGGGTAGCAGGACTAGGTTTGTAGCTCTCCCTTTCTCGCCTGCGGTCAAGCATTGAGTAGTTTCTTGTAGAGCGCTGGCAATCGCCAATTCTCTGAGAGAAGATTTCCTCTCCTCCCCACCCCGATTCCCATCCCCAGAAGTAGACTGACCCTTTGGTCTCCTTTTCCGGAAAGTTCGTTTCCCTCTCTTCAGGAAGAGCTCAAGAAACTAATACGCATTCCACCCCCACCCCCACCTCCCCACCCCCCCCCCATCTCCACACAGATACCTGAACTTCTGGGAGAAGCCGCGGAGCTCAGAGACGAACCTGTCTGGAGCCTTCGGCCACCTAGGAGAGGAAGACGAAAGGACTAGGGGCTTACTGTCCGAAGGCCCTTTGGGAGCTGTTCTGAAAGACAACACAAAACCAGCCCCTCCAGAAAAATATTCCAAGTCTCTGTTGACCTGTGGGAAGGAAAATCAGAGGAGGGGAGTCTGACCCAGGGTACTGTGGCAGGCCAACCCGGAGAAATGGCCAAAGAAACAAAGAAGGGCAGATAAATCCCCTAAAAATGACTATCTCCACACAGTTCTCTTTTAATATCTCACAAAAATTCAGATCTCTGTGTTTCTCTTCTCTCTTTTCTCTTCTCTCTCTCTCTCTCTCTCTCTCTCTCTCTCTCTCTCTCAGCTTGTAAATAGATTCTGGTTCGCGAGCTGGTGGCAACGAGCTAAATAATTCAAACGAAAGCTGAGGTTGGAAAGGCTGTCTTCACACTTCTAAATGCACTTATGGACACCCCCGACTCAGCAAGGCTAGATCAAGGTCTCGGTTTACCAAAACAAAAACATCAAAAGGCGACCCCCCGATTGGGAAGCGCCGCTCCCTCGGCGCCCCTTCCTCCCGCAAGGCCGAAGAGACTGCGTTTCGACCGAGTCCCATTTGCATCCCCCCCTCCTCCCCCGGCTTTCCCCTCTCGGCCACTCGCGCCCCTCTCTGTTCTCACACTCTCCTCCCCATTCAAGCCTGTCCACACCACACCTGGTGCATCACCGCCTAGCCATTAGCTTCGGGCCTCCTTTCATCTTCCGCGTGGCAGACGTCTCTATTTATCCACTTGCAATCAATGAGTGGCGTCACCAGCGGTCCCGTAATGACGCCGGCACCATTAAGGATGACAGGCTAGAAAGAAGAAGGCAATGGTGATCCCTCCCAGAGCCAGCTCAGCCCAGCGGAGCGAGAGCATCGCAAGGTGACCTGTCTCCCTGCTACTCTGTGCGCTCGGCTCCAAGCCGCTCTGCTCCGCTCCTCCCCGGCGGCGCGGCACAGCCCTGCCGCCCTCCCTCTTCTTCCCTCGATCTCTTTCTTCCGTCGAACTCGGAGGCCAAGGGCTACCCGCTGTTTGAGCCTGGGCAGCAGCCAGGTGGGAGCTTGCTGGAGGGTTGGAGCCCCCACCCCTTTCTTTCTGAAAAGCGCCCGCGGGATGGAGAGCAGAAAGGACATGGTGATGTTTCTGGAAGGAGGGCAGCTTGGCACGCTAGTTGGCAAGAGGGGAACTAATTTGTCAGAAGCAGTGGGGAGCCCTGGCCCCGAACCCCCAGAAAACATGAGCCACCGGAATTGCCTGAGTCCCCGCTCGGGCCCCTTGGCGTCCCGGGAGAGGGGCGGAGGCGGCAAGGAGGATGAAGTGGAAAGATTGCCACGAACAGCGACTGGGGCGGGGGCGGAGAGCCGCCCAGCGGGGCCCGCTGGGGTGGCCCTGCCGCCCTCCTCTGAATCCCCCTCGGCCAAAGGCCAACAGAGCAGCTCGGATACTGAGTCGGATTTCTATGAAGAAATCGAGGTGAGCTGCACCCCAGACTGCACCGCAGGGAGCGCCGAGTACCAGCACAGGAAAGGTACACACCAAGCTTTGCCCCAGCCCGCTCTCCCTCATTCGCCTACCTCCCCCACTCCCAGTCCCAGAGCCCTGATGGCCCTCCCCCACCCTCCCCTCCGCTGCCCTCCTGGGCAGCTTCTGTAGTCTCTTGCCCTGAAGTGGCCTGAAAGGATGGAAGGATTGAGGGAGGGAGAGGTGAATTCCTCGGCCTATTTCCAGGTGAAGCTACAGAGGCAGCGGGGCGGTCCTGGCTGGTTACCTGCTTCTTTTACCCCGAGCCTTCCTCCTAGTCCCACAACTTGGAGGAGGGTGCTTACTTGCCGTTCCCCGAAGAAATCAGGCTCTGAGTCTGCCTCAGTGAGGGGCACTGATTCAAGGGGAGAAAGCCCTAGGCCTAGGCCTTGGGCTGGGAAACCAGTCGATGTGTTAGACCAAGTGCTGGACAATCCCGCTGACGCCTCCCGGAGATAGTCTAGGAGACGGTGCCCTAGTGTTCTGTGGGAAGGTTGGACCTCGCCAAGATCCTAGCTTATAAGGCCTCAAAGGCTTGATGTGGCGGCTGGGCAGCAGGGTTTGTAGGTGGCAAACATGCTAACTGTGGGGGCAGACTGTGCACGCCAGGACCGGATGAGTGCAGAAACGCTCCCTAAAGAATGGTCCAAAGGCAGCCAACTGCAGGCAGCCGGAGGAGCCGCCGCCCGGCCTTCTTGCACCTCTGCTCGAGGGCCGAATTACCTTGGCACTTTCAGGGCTCAGCGGCGCCAGTTCGGAAATGGTCCCAATGAGCTAATTGCCTGTGGTCTCGGACACAAAGAGGGCGAGTTACATTTGCAAAGCAAAGGACTGGAGCGGGCCTCCCCACCTTCCCATCCCCCCAGTTCCTCTGCCTCTACTCCACCACCCCCATTCAAGGCCTTATCCTTTTCCCTGCACTTCTCAATCTCTCTTCCAATCCTATCCCCAAAGAATAAGGAGCCTCGGAGGGTGGGGGTTCTGTAGGTAAAGAAACCCCACTCTTTTTCTTTCTGCACTGTCCAAAGTTGAGAGAATGGTCACCAGCCTCTAGTGCTGGTGCGGGGCCCACCTTTATCCCTCTCCTATCCCGAGGAATCCAGCGGACAGACTCAGCAGCGGGGAGGAAAAGATCCAGAAAAAAGACGGCCTCCCATGCGGGGAGAGGCGAGAGGCCCAAGGTCTCTGTCCAGCCAGTTTGCCGCAGCCCCTGTTAAACTCTGCTTAGGCTGTGGAGTTTGAGGGCCTTTGGTGCAGAGCTTTAGCTAGCTCGAGGGGTTGGGCGGAGGGGGAGGGGTAGAGGGAGGACAGAAATACCGGGGAAGAAGGTACACCAACAGCCCGCATACACAGTCACATCTCCAACCAGTTCACTCAACCCCCACAGGCTCCTCGTCCCCCTACAGATCCGAGTGCAGACTTCGGACGCAAGTAGGGTTCGTGTACCTGTTTGAAGCCCACCTCACACGTACAAGGAAGCGCTCGCGCTCGCGCGCGCGCGCGCGCACACACACACACACACACACACACACACACACACACACACACTTCACGATGCCCTCCGACAGAATGAAAGACTAGTTCAGAGGGGTAACACCAACTCCATTTCTCTTTCAATCCAGCAGAGACGATGGTTTGCCCCGTTGTCTCCCCCAGACCCAGTCCTTGGAAGGAGCAAATGCTAAACGTCCATCTCAGGCCGATGACCCTCCATAGACCCTTATTCCCTGAAACCCACATACTAGGAGTCTGTCCCTCCGTCTCCCTTCCTTCCTTGGGTGGGATGGGGGTGGGGTGCAGAAGGTAAAGGAGCTGGCTTCAGGTAAGCACTCCTTTACCTTGGAGACGGAAACCCGGGCTATAGCTTAGTGGAGTGGGGTGTTGGGGACCCCTCCCTGTCTGCTTGTGCTCCCCAACCCCACATCCAGTACCAGACTTGCCCCGGTCCCCCTTCCAGGCCCTCTGAGCTATCTCAAGTAGGCAATGTGTCTGCTTTGGGCTCCCTTGTGCAGGGCCATGCTCCGAGGCTCTGACTGGCAGTCCCAGCAGTGGAGGAGAGCCCCCCAAGAGCGGCAGCGGGGGAGGCCCGGGAGGCGGTGGCGGCGGTGGCGGCGGCTCCCAAGGCTCCCTGGCCTGCAGCGCCAGCGATCAGATGCGCCGCTACCGAACCGCCTTCACCAGAGAGCAGATCGCACGGCTGGAGAAGGAATTCTATCGGGAGAACTACGTGTCGAGGCCCCGGAGGTGCGAGCTGGCGGCTGCCTTAAACCTGCCGGAGACCACTATCAAGGTAGGTACGATGATCCCCCACAATCCGCTTTCCATTGGCGCTCCGGCCAGCTTCCCTGGCAGAGAGAGAGCCGGGAAGCCAAACTTCCCCCTTTTCTTTTTTCCTCTGTCCCAACATTTGCTGGAGTAACTGACTGGGCTAGGGGTGGTTTGAGAGAGAGGGGTGGAGAGTAGTATGCCCGAGGTCAGACCTAAGAGATGAAGCAGTGGATTAGGCTCAGGGGCTGAGGTCTAGGCTCTGGAGGGAGGGAGTCAGGGAGACCCCGGGAGGGAGGCTAGGCCTCCTGCAGTCTTCTCCCACTCCCACCCCCCCCACTCCCAGGTAATACTAGGTCTTCCACTGGACAACAAACTCCCTTCCTGTGCCCACTGAAACAACATTAACAACTAATCCTGATGGTTATTCTTAGTATTTCCTGTGAAACAGCACTTCTTTCCAGCCTCCTCTTCAAAGCCCCTCTCCAAGATATTAATTCCCCCTAGTTGAGTGAAGACCAACGTTTGGTTCTCAGTGAGGTCTAGATAGATACAGAGGACAAACGACTTTGCAACAATCGGCCACAAAGTCTCAGCTCTCTGAGCATTCTCATACTGGGGAAGTGTTCTGGGACAGCTTTGCAGGTTCCCATCAATCTTTCCCCACAGTCATATTCATCAGAGTCCAAACTGTCCCTGCTTTTAACCAAAGGGGAAAAGCCTCTGGTGCCATCCTTCTGGGCAAGGGAAATAGGCCCAGAAGCCAACTAGGCCCAGAAGCCAACTAGGTGTCAGGGCATAAATCGGGGGATCAGGGAGATCTGATGATCATTCAGAGGCTCCTCTATTTCCTTCGTCTCTGCCAGGTGTGGTTCCAGAACCGCAGGATGAAGGACAAGAGGCAACGCTTAGCCATGACCTGGCCTCATCCAGCCGACCCTGCTTTTTATACTTACATGATGAGCCATGCTGCAGCCACAGGGAACCTGCCCTACCCATTCCCCTCCCACCTGCCCCTTCCTTACTACTCCCATATGGGTCTTGGAGCCACTTCAGCCTCTGCTGCCACCCCATTCAGCACTCCACTGAGACCCCTGGATACCTTCCGGGTCCTGTCCCACCCTTACCCGAGACCTGAACTCCTCTGTGCTTTTAGACATCCGTCTCTCTATCCAGCCCCAACAACGCATGGACTTGGAGGTTCAGGGGGCAGTCCATGCTCATGCCTGGCTTGTCATGCCAGCCAGTCCAACGGCCTGGCACAGAGACCTTCTGGCTCAGACTTTTCCTGCTCCTCCACAACCAGGACAGACTCTTTCATCACCTTCACACCCTCCGTACTGAGCAAAACCTCTTCAGTGTCCCTGGATCAGAGGGAGGAAGTCCCCCTTACAAGATAAAAGGTGCATCTCAGGTTTCTCCAGAACACTCATTTTTAGGGCAGACCCTCTTGCTCTAGGACTTAGCCTCACACCACCCCACCTTTCCACCTTTATTTAATTCCCTTCCATCTTCCCTTGGACATCTGTGGCAAAAAGGAGACAGAGGACTAGACATAACAGCCTGAAAAGAATTTTCAGGACCGTGAAGGAAACCTGCTGGTGAAATGTCAGGGAAAAGAAGCCACTTGGCTGGCTATGTTGAAGGCACAGCCGGCCATCCATCTTTGGAGAAGATGCTAGAGCCTGGCAGGGAGGGGACCCTCCCTGTGTAAATCTTCAAGGATTCACCTGAAAAGATAAAAAAGAGAGAGAGACAAAACTTTAAAACCCACCCAGGCACATACATATACACATATACACACACAAGCACATACAAAGCAACCTTACTCTCCTATCTTTACCTGACAAAGCTGAAACACTGGAAGGGGATATCGCTGTCTTTAACAAAAAAATTGTGTACACACACACACAAACTTCATAATGAGCTTTCTTTGCCAGATTTTCCAAGTCTAGTAATGGAGATTCTGGATAGCTACACAACTCAGTATTTCTTTTTAAAAATAGAGAAAGGGAAAAAATTGTTCTGCTGCCATAAAGATCCTATCAACATGTATATATTTTTTGTGGTTTGATTGCATTCTTTGTGTCTCAGAAATACAATATATTCCAACTAACCAGGATCTAATCTCTTCCCTAGAACTCTGCTTCCCAGTTCCCTGCTCCACCCTAACTTGATTCTCATTTCATTTCTGGCTGTCTGTGTCTCTGTCTCCTCCTCTTGTTTGTCTCAGAAAAAAAGATCTTCAAAGAAAAGGGTGGGGGGAGGAACCTTTCCATGTGTCAAGGTGCAGATTGGTGTTATTTACCCCCAAAACAAGTGTCTGGTTATCAGGGGCTGATGGGGGGCCCCCCTGTCTAAATTAGCAAAGCTGTGTATGTAAGAAGGGCTTTTAAATGCCTAGTGTACAACAACATGTGCTCTGAACAGAGACCATGAGCCAAACGTTAACAAGCCGCCAAGGGAAGAGATTAGGTGATGGGGAGGGTTCGGGCAGAGCAGAACTCATATGGACAATAACAGCGTGCAAATTAGAGCAAAGCAGACTTTGTCTCCTTGTTCCGTTCTTTGCTCTTTCATTACCCATTTGGCTTTTAAAACTCTCATACCCCACCAGCCCCTATATTTTACCCATTCCCATCATCATCACCTGCCTTTGTGTTTGTCTTTCAAATGTTCTCTATACAACTCTCTCCCTCTTGAGTGGGGGGAGTTATGGGGGGGTTGATTTTTTGTTTTGTTTTGCTTTGAGAGGGTTTTGGAGCGCAGGGGAAGGAAGATAATAATGTGTTGGGTCTTGGTGGAATAGAGAATAAATTTTTGCCCTCTAACCCAACCCTATTTTTCTTGGGAAGCCCAAAGGTTTCACTGTTTAGATATGTTAGCATGTTTCAATTAAAGCCCCAAAGAACCAAGACAGTATAGCACCTTTGGGGGCTTCCATTATTCAAAGGATGGATGACAGAGCTTTTATTTTTCCTTTTGTGTGTGTGTGTGTGTGTGTGTGTGTGTGTGTGAGAGAGAGAGAGAGAGAGAGAGAGAGAGAGAGAGAGAGAGAGAGAGATTTCGTTTCATTTCCTTCCAAAACAATAGACAGTAGGCCTCCTATTTAAGTGAAGGAAAACAAAGCTCCCCTTTGCAGAGCTGGTCAAATGTGTATGTGGGAGGATCAGCAGGTCAGTCAATGGTCCTTATCTTTCTCAACCTCTTCTTATTGAACTCCAACAAATGCATCTAGTGAGAGGTGCATCGTTTAAACAGTCCACTATATATTTGAGAGAAATTAAAAACTGGAGCTTATGGGAGGGACTGTCTGTTCATCTACACCCATCCCCACTTTCATTTTTTTTTACTAGCTCCTAACTTGCTGTAAAATAGGAGCAAATGGAAGAAAATTCATATTTAAGCCCATAGTAAACTATTATATATGTACATGTATACTATCTAGAAAGACATATGTTTATATAGCTTATGATATGAAGACTTTAAGTGTTTACAGAGGTCTTTTGTCACAAGAACCTCTGTGAGGAAGCAAAGGAACATTCCAGAGTCAAGGGCAAGAGTTTGAGTAGAAGTGAGAAAGTCTTGCAGTGTTTTAGGTTGAGGGGAGGAAGGGAAAACACCTGCCGCATTCCACTTGGAGCAGGCTTCTATCTAAGGTTCCACCCTCAAATAGAACAGGGAAAGCTGACAGCAGTGCTCTGCCCTTTAGATTCGCTTGGGGGAAATTCTAAGATCAGTCTTCCCATTACAGAGTATGGTTTGGATCGTCTACCTAAGGAGTTTGTGTTGGCTGAGCTCTGAGGTACTTGAGTACTCAGCTTTCAGGTGTTCAACTTCAAGGAGCAGGGGGAGAAGGAGAGGTCATCCAGGGTTCGAAGACGACATCAGCCCGGGCCTCTCTCCTTGTCATCCCCTGTCTCCCTACTCTCCCATCCCCATTTCTGGATTCACTCTTATTTCTGAGGAAAAGCCCCAAGCAAACCCACGAAAGCCAGCACCCCCGCCTCTCTTCTTCCTCTAGCTTCCCCCGCCTCCTCCCACACACATACCAAGCCTTTCACCCAAAGGATCCCCTGCGGGGAGCTCTGACTCTCCTTCCGAAAGGGTGGGCTATCTTCCAAGGATCAGGCTGCAAAAACTCAGTGGCGCATTTCTCTGTTCTTTGGTCGGAGGCCCGAGATTGCTTGCGACAGGTAAATAGGCTGCGAGTTGCGGTGATGCCAGGCGTATTTTCAGTTAATAGGGAGGGAAAATGAGGTGTCTGCTGCAATATTGGAAAGTACAAGATCGATGATCCGTCCTCGTGTCCAATCAGCAGCCTTTAATTGACTGTATTTTCTGGGTAATTGAGCCACTCTACCTCCAAATTGAAGTGGGAGATATAACAATACATCTTGCCAGGAGGAATTACTCATCACTTCATAATGAAATTTTCCTTTTGCCAAGCATCGGGGTTTTGTGCTAGGGCGGGCTCAGCCTCTCCCCCCCGCCCCCCCGGCCCCCTTTCTCTATTTTAACGTGTTCTCCCCGAATCGGCCTGGACAAGGGGGACGCTTTCATAACTGAGAGACTTTCCACAAGTGTTCGGCCTCCCTTCCTCCTCCTCCTGGGGCTCCAGGGCTTTCAAAGGATTTGGGGCGCCCTGGAGATTTGAGTGGAATCACTGAGTATCCCCTCAGCCGGTATCCCGCTCACCCGAGGCCGGTTCCTACCAGCACCTCCCAACAAAGCTCAGGGCCTTTTCGAAAGTGCGGAATCGCCTGACGGAGGTGCCTTCCTTGGGCCTGGTGGCCACATCTGCTGCCCCGGCCGAGGGTCTCCAGCCTGGGCCGCTCCCGGGCTTCTATCCAGCTTGAGAGAGCTGCTGCCTACACGGAGGCCAGAGCTCCACCGAGGTCTTAGCGTTTGATTGATTGCCTTATTAAAGCGTGTTCTTGTAAGTGTGACCAAGCTGATTGCATTGCATATGTTTGGGATAATGTTCACTTTAAACAACTGCATAAAGGGGCCGAGCTCTGTAGAGGGAGGCCGGGGAGGACGCAATGGTCCCAACTAGCGCTTCTCCCGCAGTAAATCTCCGGGTTCTTCAGCCAAATCTCTCGGCCCCCAGCCCCTCTGGGCGCCCCCTTTTGTTTTCCATTTACAATTGACTTGCCTCCTTGGCATCTTGTCTCTCCTCAGCTCGAAGCCACCCAGACAGGACTGTCCCCCTCACGTGAGGACGCCCCATCCATGCATCAACAGGCTTAGCTTGCCCCCATCAACCGCTTTACCCACTCGCCCACCCCAAGGCCGTAGTTTCCCCCTCTCAATAGGAGCCCACTGGGCTCAAGAAGACAGGGCTGGAAGGTCCCCTCACCCACCTAGCAACCCTACCTGAGCAGAAAAGCGAGTGTCCCCACCCCCATTCTCCCTTAGAGCTTTGGCGGACTTCGGAGAGTTTGAAACGATCTTTTGTTCCCCAACGATTCTCCCGCTCTGGTGGTTACATTATCTCCCATCAGGAGCCCCTGGAAACCACCCCCCCTCCACCATATGTCGGCTTAGAAGGGTGGGTGTCATGGGGGACAGTTGCTCCGGGTGGCCAAACTGAAGGAGATGCGGGCCTCTAGGGAGTAGGTTCTACGAATCTGGGGGGACCTTCTCAGTCCATCCATCCATCCATCCATCCATCCATCCATCCATCCATCTCATAGCGTGAGAGGAGAAAAGACTAAGCAGTAGTTAATGGATTTAGGGAGGAAAATTTATGCAAATATGTTTGAGAATAAGTTTGCTTTTCCTCTACTTCTAGAAGTGATCTCTCTCTCTCGCTCTCTCTCTCTCTCTCTTTTCCCACCCTCTCTGTTTCCTATCTTTTTTCTTTTATTTCTCTCTCCCACTGTCTTTCCCGTTTCTCCTCCATTTCCTCTTCTCTCGTATGTTCCTTTTTCTTTCTGCCTTTCTATATTTTCTCTTCCTCGATCTCTCTGCCTCACTCCCACGATCTCTGGCACCCTCTGGTCCACTCTCACACACCTCCTGTCTCTCTTCATCAGCTCACTTTCTAACAAAGAAAGGAAACAATTCATGATCCTCAAACCTATTCCTCCTAATGAACTCATAGTCCATGTCCCCACCGCCCCACACACAGACCCTCCTGCACCCGCCCCCAGACACGGTTGAGGAATCAGGTTGCTACAGGATTGCAGGTTTATGAGAGATCTTAAGCATCTACTGTGAATAACTCGTTGTGTTGAGATGACAGCAGTCCTTGAAAGGAATATAGAAAGCTACACCTCTTGTTTGCAGATGAGAGAGAGAGAGAGAGAGAGAGAGAGAGAGAGAGAGAGAGAGAGAGAGAGAGAGAGATTCTTGTATGAAGCAATGAAGCACATCCCTTTCCAGGACGAAAAAGCTTTTTTTCCGACACCCTCCCCTTTGAAATAGGGTCTTGGATCATTTTGCCGAAGAATCTGCTGTTCCCTGGCTCTTTAGTTTCTCACAGTCCAGGATATACAGCACAAGCTGCTGGTTCCATCAACAGAAAAGTCTACCCTGGGAGAAAATAAGGGGGGGGGGCGAGGGATATGACCCCAACCTCTCTCCCCAAGGACCTAACTCTCTCTCTAAAGTAAAGAGAAGGCAAAGCCCTTTCCCAAATAGTATTCTCAGCAAAGAAGTGGAGGTAGTTTTCCGAATTTAAGGAAAGAGAAAACCAGAAAGAGGGAGACAGAAAATGAAGGGAGGAGAAACAGAAAGAAAGGGAAAGAGATAAAAGAAGAGGAAAAAGAGGAGGAGACCAGAGAGGAAGGGTGAAGTAAAGAGAAAGAGGAGAGAAGTGAGGAGAGCGGAAGGGAAGAGAGGAGATCGCCAAACCCTTTACAGGCTGAGTCGCTTCGAGCTTGTTGGGTCACCCACAGGAGGATGGACGGGAGAAAAGGAGAGAAGAGAGGGAGAGAGAGATGAGAAAGGAAAGCAAGCGAGCTTGCCACGTAGAAATAACCCGAAAGCATTAAGTAATTATTTAAAACAAGGCTGTTTAGAAAAATATTTGTATTTATTGCAGCTGCTCGATTGGGCTCGTTAAAGGCTGCGAGCATTTAAATCGGTTACAATCTCATTTAAATCCCGCTCGGTTCCAGCAGGCTGGGGCGCCTGAATAGCCCAATCACTCCGTAATGATGATGAATGAGAAATTAATTCACATACAAGCAAGACAATTTAGGCCTTCATCTGTTTAAATAGCCTTCCGATATTATCCGCAATCGCAGGTCACAGATTGAATCAATTGTCCAATCCTGTGAAAGTCACATCTTGCATCTTCATCGCGGTTATTTATGGCACAGCCGGGGCTGCTGAAAGGTAGACGCTGTTAACAGGGACAATTACTTCAAGGAAAGCGTTGACAAAATGGAAAACAAATGCCTGTCTTTCCTTGCCAAGTCTCGATGCAGAGCTGGGTCTGGGCCCGAGCTCTTTGGAGGCAGGCTGACGGACCTTGGGGGCCAAGGAGAGTGTTCTGCCAGGCCTTCCTCTCATGCCAGGATGGGACAGACTGCCCTATCCTTCCCCTTCTCAGTCCAAGCCCCTTCCCCAGAGTCTTCAGCCAACTGTGCCTCCCAGTTTAGTACCAATACCCTCCACCACTACCTCCCACCCAGGTTCCCCAAAATCAAAGCACTGGGCAGTGAGGATCAAGTCCCCTATGAGCATCACAGATCACTCCTTGAAAGGTTTAATCCAATCTCCCTTTGCTTTAAGTCCACAAAAATGAGACTTGCTTGAAGAAGGAAGGTGTTTGCTGCAGACCTCGGGCAAAGGAAAAAGAAATTTGGAGGGCAGAAATTGGCTCTAAGAAGGAGGTAAAGCTAAGGATATCTCAGGAGGGAACCTAGGACTGCAGTGCAATCAGGGGGTTACAAGGTCTTAGTTTTACTATATAGGTATATATGTATACATACATCTATGTGTGTTTGTGTATATGTATATACATATGCCCATATATACACTTATATGTATATACATAGATATAACACTAACATTTATATAGTGTCTCCTGAGAGCCAGGGACTTGGATAAGCGCTCTGCTATTATCTCATTTGACCATCCCAACAATCCTGGAAAGTCATTGCTGTTATTATCCTTATTTTATGATGAGGAAATGGAAGCAAAGAGAGGTTAGGAACAGGAAGCTTCCAGAGTCTTTCTGCTTCTATCTAGTTTCTGTCAGTCTCTTCGAGATTCTTCCTTCTGGTTTTACTTTCTTGGCTTCAGGGTCTGACTCCTGTTATCCTCTTTTTATTTTTTTCTGTGTACTCTCTCTCTCTCTCTCTCTCTCTCTCTCTCCTTCCCCCTCTCCCCCATCCCACTTCTTGTTTTTATCTTGGTTTCCCCCTCTCTATTCTTAGGACCCCTTTCAATTCAGCTAACATTTCTTTGGACTTGATCCTTTCTTGCTAAAGAAAAGTCAGCCTCTGGCTTGGAAGGGAAGTGGGCCAGAATCACAGGCTTTGCTTAGTGAGGGGCATATGTGAGTGAAGGGGCATCTTTTCCAGATAGACAAACATTTTCTGTTTGATTTCTTTTTTTTTTCTTTTTGGAGGGGGAAGGCAGGGCAATTGGGTTTAAGTGATTTGCCCAAAGTCACATGGCTAGTAAATGTTAAGTGTCTTAGGCTGGATTTGAACTCAGGTCCTCCTAACTCCAGGGCTGGTGCTCTATGCACTTAGCCACCTAGCAACCCTTTGATTTCTTTTTAAACCAAAGTTCTTTCCTTTTCCTGCAGAAAAGACCCTACATTTTCACAGCATCAAAAAAGGTAAAGAGCTTGCCACCTCTACGTAGAGGTAGAGGCCAAAAGGAAACTTGGCAAAGAGAATCAGCTTTCAGGCATGATGGTACTGTTGGTAGGCATTTGGAAGTTGGTTGGAGGATGGAAACATATATAGTTACATTGTTTTTATTTTCAAATGTTTTAAATTTCTAATTAAAAATTTTAAGGTAATCAGGGTTAAGTGACCTGCCCAGGGTCACACAGCTAGTAAATGTCAAGTATCTGAGGCCAAATTTGAACTCAGATTGTTTTAAAAATTCAATTTCAGTTCCATTCCCTTCCTTTGAGAACCTGGCTGCAGGGCCTGATGGGAATCTTCTGTCTCATTCTCTATAGTCTGGGCTCAAAAATCTGACACCAGGAATGGAGATGAACTCATTTTCTCTTACCCTTGCTATTTTCACGAAAAGGAGCCTCTTCCAAATCCAGAATTCATGTTCTGGTCTTCCTCTTCTTCCTAATTCTTCCCCCTTCTCCTTCCTTTCACCTTTCTCCTTCCTCTTTTCGTTCAGTCAAGACTTAACTAGATGTTAGCCACTGCCTTCTACCTCCTCTGTCCCTTCCTATCTCTTTTCAAACATTTTTCCTGCAGTTTCTCCTCTTGCTTCTCTTTCTGCCTCTCACTTGTCTTTCCCCATCTCCTCTTCCTTCACTTTCCATCTTTTTTCCTTCTCCTTTTCTTCTCTTTCCCTTTCTTTCTTATTCCCTTTTTCTTCTCTTCCTCATCCATTTCTCCCATCTCTCTCTCCTTCCTCTTTCTCCTTGACCTCCCTTCACTGTGTCAGAAGATCCCTCCGACCCTCTAAGCCACCAACTGAGCCGGGAATCTGTCTGCTTCCCGACTGCGGGCAAAGGCAGAGGCTCAGCCGAATCCTCCGCAGCTGGGAGAGGGCCTGGCGCCGCTGCGAGATGAGAGTGGAGCCCAGAAGGGCTGCAGGAAGATGTGGGGAACGGGCACAAAAGCCAAGGGATGGGCTTTGGGAGAAATGCAGCGGGGAAAGGAGCATAGAGGAAGGGGCCTGACGCCACGTTCCGTTTACCCTTTTGTCCCCAGCCCGTTTAATACGAAAAGCCGCTATCTTTGCATATCCCGAACACACTGAGATGGATCTCTTCCGACCACCTCGCTTCGGCACAGCTGTCCAGACAGCCACTTATGGGTACTTGTCGGCTAGGTGGGCGCACGAATGGTCCCCAGGGCTCTGTTGCCGACTGTCTCAAGACCTCGCTTGCTCTTTTAAGGAAGAACCTTCTGTTCTAGATGAGGACGAGGAGCTCATCTTTGCCTTTGGTTTCCAGAGGTCAATACTGTGAAGACAGAGAGACAGATATAAGATAGAGACAGACACACTGACTGCGACACACAGGCAAAGAGAGACATGCGGAGTTTAGAGAAGAAAAAAAGTGGAGGGAGGAAGAGGGAGGGGAGAAGGGGAGCTCACGGAGATAAAGACGAAAAAGGAGACAGAGAGGAGAGAGAGGAGCGGGGAAGACAGAGACAGAAAGAGAGCGAGACACACAGAGAGAGAGAGAGACAAAAAGAGAGAGACAGAGAGACAGAGAGAGAAATAGAGAGATAGAAACAGAGAGAGATAGAAATGGAGAGAGAGAGAGAGACCGAAAGAGAGAGATTCTCATAAAGAGACGGATAGAGATCAGAGAGAGAAGAAACAGAGAGCCAGATAGCTTGCAGAGACCAGAGAAGAGGCAGGGCCATAGAATAGAGACAAACACCCACAGAGACACCGACATAGAGACAGAAAGAAAAAAAGAAAGCAAGACAGAGCCATCTAAATGGAGACAGATTGTGCAGAGGTTCACAACAGACACCCCGTTGCACTCTCTGGGTCTATAGGTGTGCATCTGATTCCCCACCCCCGTCCCTCTTCTTTCTGTTTCTCCATATGAAACAAAAGCCTAGCTAAAGGATTCCTGAGGCTCGGAGGAACCACTCCCGGGAGCGACTTTGATGTATCGCTGTCCAATTAGTGCCTTTAATTGGTGTCCTCCGGGACGAGGAGACCTGGAGCTGGGACGCAGCCTCCGCTCGCCTCCCCGGCACACTCACAAGGTAAAATTTATAACGTGCTGCAGCATCCCCGCCGGGAGCAGTAAGGGAGAGGGGGATGGAAGGAGAGCTGGAGAGAGGGAGAAGGGAGGCACACTGTGAGTCCCTGCAGTTCTGTCCCTCCGTGTCCTTCCCGAGTCAGTCCCCAAAGCCCTTCCCTGCATGGGTGGGGTGGGAAGGGACCATTTACAGACACTCCTCACCACCCTCCCAGCTCAGCCCTGGACCTTCCCAATCTTTCCTTGGTCCACCCCCCAGTCCCAGCCCAATGTTGGCAAGGGGAGGCAGAGTTACCAAGGATTATAAAGGATCCCGGGAACTTGCATTGTCTTCACAAGCCCACCCCAAGTGGTCTCCCATCTCGTTAATAATGGCTGTTTGTTAACAAGGATTCAGAGGTTAAACAATCTGGGTGGAAGATTAAACACGCCTCATCGGGGATGTGGGAGCTTAGCCACAGCCAGAGCTCTTCCTGAGCCGCAGGGGTTCTCTGGGACCTGGGCCTAGGCCTCCAGGAGCCACCCAGGAGCATGGGGATGGGGTACCAGTGAGGGAGAGGGGCAGGAGCTTCCTCAGAAAAAGGCTCCCACTAAGGTGGTCAGCTCCAGGACCTTCCCACAAGGGCACAGTAGAAAATCACTAGAGGCCTCTGGGAGCTGGGCAGAAGATGAGGTGCAGTGACTTAGGCACCATAAATGTGTTTCCATACTCCTCCCTTCTAGGGTCATCCTACCAGAAAGATCGATCAGCAGTTGCCTGTCCTTCAGAGGGAGCACTGGCTGGGGGGAGGTGTAAAAGGGGGGCGGGGAGACAGAGACAGACAGCCAGAAAGAGAGAGAAAACAGGAGAGGAGAGAAGAGGAAGAAGAAGGAAGAAAAAGAGGAGTGGGAGGAGAGATGGAAGAAGGAAGTAAAAAAGTAAGAAAGGAAGGGAGGGAGGGAAGGACTGATTGTAAAGGATTGATTTTAAGATCCTTGCTTGCTAGGGCTTTTCCCCAACTCCCATTAGCACTGGCAGATTGGGTCCACAGAAGGTGGATGGCTAATTCTTCCTTTACTATCATAAGAGGTTATCTTGAGAAGTTAGAGTTTCTAGTACTGTCATTCATGAGCTGCCCGTCAGTGAGGTCCCCACAGCTAGCCCAACTTAATTAGTTGTTAGAAAGAATATTGTAAAGTATAAAGTAAGAACAGTTAGTACAAAATACTCTCAATGGGTCAGCTGGGTGGCACAGTGTACCAGGCCTGAGACACTGGCTGTGTGACCCTAGGTAAGTCCCTTAACCTCTGTTTTCCTCAGTTTCCTCATCTGTTATATGGGGATAATGCTAGCACATCTCTCCCAGGGTTGTTATGAGGATCAGATGAGATGGCACGAGATGATAGTTCTAAAGCAGTTAGGACAGTGCTTAGTACATCATTGTTAAGTCATTTCAGTCATGTCTGACTCTCTGTGATCCCATTTGGAGTTTTCTTGGCAAAGATCCTGAGTGCTTTGCCATTCCTTCTCCAGCTCATTTTACAGATGAGGAAACTGAGGCAAACAGGGTAAGTGACTTGCCCAAGGTCACCCAGCTATTATGTGTCTGTGGCCAGATTTGAATTCATGGAGACTCCAGGCTCAGTGCTCTATGCACTGTTCCCTAGCTGCCTGGCATATAGTAAGTCTGATATAAATGTCAATTCCTCCTCCTATTATTATTGTTGTTGTTATTCATATTATTTATCCAATGATCAAAGCATTTCACTCCTGGTATACAGTAAGCATTAGATAAATGTTAACTCCTATTGTTGGGATTTTTTTGCCCAATGATCAAAGCATTTCACTCCTCCAAACTGAGTAAAGACTTATTCCCATCTAGTTTACATCTTTGATTGGTGGATTGATTAAATGAGAAGTAGGGTTCCTTTGGCACTCTCCCATTGGCATCCAAGTCTTGCATGGTAAGTGCATGCAATGGAAAATGGAGGAGAGTGTAGGTGCAGAGTTGAGTCAAACTGGGGAGAGAAGATGAGAGTCTAGAACCTGGAATTAAGATCCTTCCTGCTCAGGAACTGGCAGGTTCCAGAGCTGAAACCCTTGCTAGTTTTAGGTTTTGGCTTCTAGTTCCTTCTAATAGTGCAGGATTCCCACTGAGTATGAAGCATGATCAGATATCAGTGCCATGACCTCAATCCAGGAGCAGGCCCAGGGGTTGGCCAATAACAAGGAGCCACAGAAAATTATCAGGAGAAGATGTCAGGGGAATTGGTAAATCCAGAGGTATGAGTAGGCTTGGCCACGAGTGGCTCATATGTCTCATCACTCAAACTTTAGGAGCATCTCCTGTTCCCACTTTCTGTATTCATTAGTGGGAGAGTGGACTCCAGATTTACTGGGGGAAGAGGGGTGCTTTGTTGCTTCTGTTCTTATTCCACTTCAGTAAATGATTTTGCTTTGAGCAGATCATGTTCTCAGGCTAAGGACAAAATAAGACCCACACTTTAAATAGAGTTCAGTCCTAAAGAGTACCTAAGATTGGGGGTAGTCATGACTCTAGAGATCCAACCTTTGTACAAGGGGCAGTTTGGGGAAGGGTTGCACAGATGGCCATTGTAGACAAGGTAGATCAATGTGTTCAGAAACTCGTCAGCCAGGACTAAGTAGAATTTCTTTATGCATTTTTTTTTACCACCTTGCCTTTGTGCAACAGGGGCTTGTCTGAGGTGAAAAGCACTACATTTCCCAGCATGCCTGGGCCCAGAACTGGGGAAGTTCCCATCCTCTTGCTATGTGCTTGGCAACAGGATGATACAGTCATGGAGAGAGTGATGCTTGATGATCAGCCACTACCAGGGTCCCTGGCTTTAATGGAAGAGAAATGAGCATTGGCATGACCCTAGGACCAGCCAAGATGAGAACTCTGGGGCTACATGGACAAGAGAGCTGAGAGAGTGGGTGGGAGACACAAGTTTTCTGAGCTGTGAAGACAAAGCTATCTGCAATGATGACCCCACCCCCTCCCAAGTTACAGCAGGAGTTTCTAGAATAGGTCATTTCCTAAATACTTTTGTTGTTGTTCAGTCATTTTTTTCAGTCATGTCTGATTCTCCATGACCCCATTTTGGTTTTTCTTGGCAAAGATACTGGAGTGGTTTTCCCTTTCCTTCTCCAGTTCATTTTACAGATGAGGAAACTGAAATAAACAGGGTTAGGTGACTTGCCCAGGGTCACACAGCTATTGTCTGAGGCTAGATTTGAACTCTTGAAGACCAGTCTTCCTAGACTCCAAGTCCAGAATTCTATCCACTTCACCACCCAGCTGCCCCCTAAATACTTTGGGCTTGGAATTTAATGGGAAAGTGGAAGGAGAAGGAGAGTAGTTACATTATATGGGAGACTGTTTTCCTGTTGTTTTCTTCTCAGTGGTCTCATAGCTCTTGAACTGGAAGGGGCCTCAGATGTCACTTAGGCCAACTCCCTTATTTTACAGTTAAGGAAACTGAGCCCCATGGAGCTTAAATTAGTTGCCCAAGGTGACATGCCAAAGGCAAGATTTGAACCCGGGTTCATTAATTTTACAATTCAATAGATTTTCTTTGCCTGGTGTGTTAGTATGGTGAAAATCAAACTTGACTGATTTTAGAAGTTCCCTGGAGAATTGGGCAGGGCAGCAAGCCAAGACTGGGAGTGGGGAATGCTAATTGTATCAATATACTGTGAATTCTGAGAAGCTCAAATCCTCTACTGTCATTTATTGCCTGTATAAGAGTCACATAATCATGTCTTAAGTTTTGCTTCTCTGTTTAAGGTTTTGTTTCCTAGAAATTAGCTTTTCTTAGCTCCTGAATTTCCCAGTTGAGGTAGGATACTTATGCATGAATTCCCTCAGCCCTGAACACCTCTTTTTGGTAGGTACTTGGGAAAGATCACTACAGAGAAGTTTAACTTTAAGCAGTGACAATGCCCCAAGTCCAAGGTCACAGGCTCTGCTGAATTGTCCACTCCATGGAACTAGACTTGAAGAAAGCAAATAGACAAGTAAAAAACCCTTTCCCCTTAGGTACCCAGCTCTCAGGGTGATAGTCTTGCCAGTTGCTAAGCCTTCCCAAGTGTGTATTAATAAGGTCCAAGGAAGTTCAGGCTGATAGTCATGATCTTCATCAAATGGCATTCAACTGTTGACTGCCGATGGGATGGGATACACCTGTACTTGTGCATTCCCGAAATAAGTTTTCCTGTACTCTGTTACAGGAAGCCTCTCTCCTGTAGCAATTCCCATAACACCAAGTAATTTATGCCTGAGTTCTCAACAACTTTTCCGTAAGGCTAACATGCCAGTGATTTACCAGTGAATATAAATTATGTAACTGAAAATATCCCCAGAAAATGGCTTAAAATAGGTTACACCTATAAAATTTTCCCCCCAGAACTCATTGTTATTCTTCTAAAATAAAAACTTGAAATCCTTTTCCCCCTCCACTAATGTGTAACCTCCTTGAGGGCAGGGTCTCTTCCATTTTCATTTTCATCTCCCTAGTTCCAGGGAAGCTGGGACTGGCATACAGTTAGAGCTAAATAATTTCCTCTTTCTTTTTTTTTTTTTGGAGGGCAGTTGGGGTTAAGTAACTTGCCCAAGGTCACATGGCTAGGTTTTTTTTTTGTTTGTGTGTGCGTTAAGTGTCTGAGGCCGGATCCAAACTCAGGTCCTTCTGACTCCAGGGCCAACACTCTACTCACTGCGCCACTTAGCCGCCCCTCTCTTTTTTTAAAGCAATTGGGGTTAAGTAACTTGCTCAAGGTTACACAGCCAGTCCTTATTTATGTGTGGGTGCTCATTTTCTGAGGCTGGAACCGATCCCGGGTCATCCCGACTCCAGGGCTGGCACTCTTACTCACTGGGCCACATAACCACCCTGAAATAATTTCCTATTGAGAGACAAGAAAGCAGTTATCAGGTTGCATAAGGTTTCTGGACCCAGGAAGGCAAGATGTCTCATTGATGAAGATGGTCTAGCCTCTGAATCTTAAACCAGGAATTAGAGTTAGGTATCAACATAAAAAAAAAAAATCCTTGAGCCAAGACTAGGGCACTTCCCAAATCTTTGGAGGAAAATCTGAGAACCCAGCCTCTGATATTTACCAGCTGTGTGACCCTACGCAGGTCATGGAACCACCCTGTGCCTTGGGCCTCTCTAGACCTTTACTAATACAGTGAGGAAAGGAGTTCTCAAATGTGGGGTGAGTTCTCAAATACATCCTTCCTATTGTGTGACAGAGACATGTCTGATATAAAATGTAATTAGTAAAAGCTGCACTATTCTGTGTGTAACATGGGAAAGATGCCATGTAAATTCATGGATGATGTAATAGGAAAAAAGCTTTGTATTTGGAGTCAAATCCTGACTCTTACTTGGTATCTACATGACTTTGGGTAAGTTCCCTCATCTCTCTGGACCCTGGTTGCCACATCTGTAAAATGAGGAGGTTAGACAAGATGGCCACTGATGTCCCTTCCAGCTTTGAATTGACAATGATTGTCACACTCACAGAACTGGAAGAGATCTTAGAGACCCTCTGTGCCAACCTGTACCTGGTCAATTATCCCTTCTAACCTCAGCCTCCCTAGCTGGTCATTTCAAGCTCCTCTTCAAGACCTCCATGGAGGCGATCTCTCCCCTATTCCCTTGGGGGTAGCCCATTACAGTTGGGCATGGCTCTCCTTGTTATGATGCTTCTTCCCCAACCTCATTGCCAATCTACCTCTCCACATTTCCTGCCGGGGTCCAAGTGTTCAGACTACTACTACTGCTACCACCACCATCACCACCATCACCACCACCACCACGGGTTCTCAAAAAGGGAACACATTTTAGTTTGGGCAAGAAAAATCTTACTCTTAATAGAATCAGTCAATAAGCACTAAGTACTTAATATGTTCTGGTCATACTAGTAGGCTATTGGGCATCTAGATAAAAGTGTAATAATCCCTGCCCTCAAGGATCTTATATTCTATTAAGAGGAGATAATAGGTACATTTATGCATATATTCCAAATGAACACCAAATTAATACAAGGTAAGACCAGTATAATGTACCGAAGTACAATCATTGTAACAGAAAGGTGAGCACCAAGTGACCAGTATGAGAACAGTTACTTTCCTGCTTGGCATGTTTGTTTCTTCCAGAGAGTACACGGCAATTAGTTTGAAAGAGTTTCACCAAGAGGCAGAACTATTCAAACTTACATTATTCAACATCACAATTATATGTTAAGTATGGTAACTGGTCCCAGCCCATTGGAAACATGAAGGATGAAACTGAATAATGGAATCACTTCAGAAGTGGGATTCACTATTCTCACTCATGTATGTTTCTGCTTGGAGATGTTCTTCAAAACTTGGATTTCTACAACTCTTCAGGGTCTACAAAGAACTTTCTTTATGGCTCTGTGAGCTGGGTAATGACATCTTCTCTTGAGTAGTACTAAAATTGCCTTTATTTCTATAGGGGAAGGTAGTCTAGCACAATGCCTTGAGGGTCAGCCCTGGGGTCAGGAAGACCAGAGTTCTAAGTATGCTTACTTCATGGCCCTGGGCAAGTGATTTAAGCTCTCAGGGCACCAGGATCCCCCCTAGGATGGTGAATTAAAGCAAAATTACCAGTGAAACTGGTCCCAGTGAAGGGACCTTTTCCACTGGGAATCTCCCACAAAGAAAATTAGTCTGAAGAAAAAGAAAAATTTCTACTGTTCTTGAAAGTTTACAAAGCCCTTTCTTTGCAAGTCACCTGGGAGGTTGGTGGTGCCAGTCTTCACATCCCTATTTTACAGATGAAGAGAATGAGGTTCAAGGGGGTTGAGGGTCTTCCAGCTTGAAACCCAAATCTTTTCTATTACCTGACACTATGTTGACACAGATGTAGAGTAGGGAGGGACCTTAGAGGTGATCGAATCCACCCCCGCCCCCATTTTACAAATGAGGAAAAGGAGGCTCAAAGAGATTAAATGACATGTCCAGGCTCACATGGCTAGGAGTGGAACTGAACACAGGTTGTCCTGACTCCCAGTCCATCATTCTAGCCATCTACCCACTATGCTATACCAGAACCCTTAGCTAACCACATAAGATTTCATTCAAATGGCTTATTTTGCAATATGATGATGGTTGGGAGAGCCAATTATTTTATTAAATTCACCCTTTAAAAGGTAAAATTAAGTCAAACAGTGAATGAAGTCATGGCTTTGTAATGTTAGAGTCTAGGAAGACAACTCCACCTTTTTTTTCTATCTCTATCTCTAGTTCCCTGACCTAAGGCATGTAGGGTGTGTGTGTGTGTGTGTGTGTGTGTGTGTGTGTGTGTGTGTGTGTGTGTGTACTCACTGATGGATCAAGATAAAGAGGAAGAAAAGAAAGGGAGAGTTGACTGTAACCCTTGAATCCCTGCCAATCATTTGCCTCATAAAGGAGGCCAGCCCAAACAAGAAATGCTGGCAGTCATGGGGACCCAGATTCTGGACAAAGCAGACCAACACACCAAGTGCTAGGTGTTGGGCAACACAGAGAGGTGCCTTACAGGGAAGCCATTTTCCCAACATTAGGTATCTCCTTGCTTCTCTCCCCCAGAGCTGGCCTGCTGAGGCTTCCCCTACACTTAGCCCAGGCTTTCTACACTAGGGGTTCTACTGGAAACCCGGGGAAGTAGAAACAATACTCCTAAATCAGTTTTAATATTTCATCTATACTGAGCATTGAGGAATGTGAGACAAGGGCCTGAAAATGTGTCTATGGCTAAAATATGTGGAGAGTAGAACCTAGGACCCTTCTTACTCCCTTCTCTCTGTCTCTGTCTCTCTCTGTCTCTCTCCCTCTCTCTCCTGATATTAGCATCAATGTGGACACATATGTTGGACTGGGATCATGTCACCATCTTTCTCTCTTTTTTTTCTTTTTGGAGGGCAGTTGGGGTTAAGTAACTTGCCCAAGGTCACATGGCTAGGTTTTTGTTTATGTGTGCATTGTGTCTGAGGCTGGTTCAGAACTCAGGTCCTTCTGACTCCAGGGCCGGTGCTCTACTCACTGCGCCACCTAGCCACCCCTCTTTCTCTTTTTTTTTAAAGCAACCTAGTAGCTCCCTTCATAGACAGATTCGTTTTGTTGGGCTGGGAACACTTGATGCCATAGAGTGTATTCCTTGAGGGTAGGGGTTTTTCATTTTTATCTGTGATCATGAGACCTTAGAACAGTACTTGCCACATGGTAAATAACTGGGTCTTCATACATGATTTGAGTCGAATTGCATGGATTTATTCCTGGATATGTATTTTCCAATAGCTTCTATCCATGAAGAAGAGAGGATATGACTGAGAAGAATGAGGAAGAGACAGTATGTGGGCCCAGCAGTATCAAACCTAAATAGAAATGGGACCACTACTCCATGCCAAAGGGTTCCCATGGGCTGCACATTGGCTAAGTCCTAAAATGTGATATTATCTATATTTCCTTGTACTTTATTTTATTAAGTATTTCCCAATCATATTTGAATCTAGTTCCATGTCCCACAAGTGGGAGTGTTGAGGGCTGCCTGCACGCTGGGTGTTTGACACCCCTGTGTTCTACTACAGATGGGGATCAACTTTAGTTGATTCACTAGGATATTGAAAAAAAATGGGTGGGTTGTGTTTTCCTAATCCATTTGAACATTTATTAAGGACCTAATGTAAGCAGACCCTAGGAGAGATCAAAGTCCAGCTAATGTGGTCTTGTAGAGCTTTGAAAACATGTAGCACCCTCAATTCAGACATATTCTATTAGGCAGCAATAGAATCTTGTTACAATACACTGAAGACAGTTCATAAAGAGTCCAGTAGATTGTAAGCTCCTTGAAAGCAGACCTAGAGTGATTTTTAAATTTCAGTTTCCCCAGGGCCTTTGTTTCCCTTATGTGCCTTCCTCAAGGCAGGCATGAGTACTGAAGGTTTGTTAAATTGCACTGAGTTGCTTGTTGTGGTACTATTTTCCAGAGTATCATCTTGACCTGTTTTTCTAAGAGGGAGGACCCAGCTCCAATGGGAACAGTTTTAGCAAACTTCATTTCAATTCAATTTAATCCAATACATATTTATTTAGCACCTACTGAATGCAGACAACTGTGTAAGAAAGTGATAGGTAAAAATTTGTTGACAATCTCTCCTTTATGTTGGTTATAGTTTAGAAGGAGGATAAGACAGAACTGATCAAGTGACAAAGCATTTACTAAGTGCCTGGAACTGTGCTACGCAATGAGGGGCAGTTCCTGCCCTCAAGGAGCTTTTAGAAGACATTATGGAAGATGAACTATGAACATGTAGGCATATACAGAATGTATAAACTCTATGCAAAATTAATACAGAGGAAAGTTATTCTAATCCATAATTAGTCTGGGTCAGTGCAGGTTGACCCCACTTTTCACAAAGAAGGATCTCTGAAATATCTGTAAAGAGAATGTGTATATCTGTATCCATCCATCCATCCATCCATCTATTTTCACATCTATCTATATCCCTAGAGTTGTTGTAAAAATAAAGTGAAATAAAGCCATTAGCACGGTACCTGCCTGGCACATAGTAAACACTATATAAATGTTAGCTATCATTACTATTATTTTACTATTATTAATATTAATCTATCATTTATCTACATATACACAGACATTTATATGGATTTATATTTCCCTACTGACATCATAGAACATTTCAAAGATGTAGAACCACAGAATTCTTTTCTTTAGAGGTGATCTTTCATCTAATTCCTTCAATTTATACATGAGGAAACTGAAGGCTAAAGGGGCAAAGTAACTTATTGAAGGTCATATGCTTGAAGGCAGGTGGTACAGTGGCTAGAGTCATTGGCCTAGAGTTAGGAACACCTGAGTTCAAATCCTGCCTCAGACACTTATTGGCTGTATGACCTTGTACAAGTAATTTAACCTCAATTTGCCTCAGTTTCTTTATCTGTAAAATGAGGGTAATAATAGCACCTACCAGTTAGTGTTGGATGAGGATCAAATTATAAAACGCTTTGCAAACTCAAAGTGCTTTTAAGTGTTAGATATTATAATTATTGTTATAATTATTGTAAGTAGTACAGCTGAGCCAGTGCCTCAAGTTTGCCAGTTTCTAGTTCTGTGTCCATTACATCCATCCTGGGGAACACATCTGGCCCCAATATATACTGAGTGAATTCTTTCTCTCTACATCTTCTGAAGGAAATCAGATTCCTTAACTCTCCACTTACTTCTAGGTTCAACTTTTGTGCAGTCTGCTACAGGAAACTTCCCCTTATCATTCTCACTTCAATGTGTCTTGGTTTCCCTGTTGAGCTCTTGATAGAATATAAACTTCTTGAGGGTAGGAAATACTTTTCATTCTGCCCAAACAATCCCAGGGCCTGAGCCAGTCAGTTACACAGAAGATATTTAATAAGTGCTTGTTTTGTTGGATTGGCTTTCAAGAATGTCTCCTCTGCCCATACCTGTTAACAGTTGAGTTCTTGTGTATTTAAATGAGATGAGAATCTTTGTAACTTCAGGGGTTCTTAGGCTCATGGCCTGATGGCACAAATTTAAAGGTGTAGTTTTGAAACACATAAACAGCTCATGATTATGCAGGGGTTGGTGTTATATGTGTAAAGCACATGGCAAAGGGTTTTTTTTCTTTTGGGGGGGGGGGCCTTAGTAGTGATTTCATCATTATGAGAAATTCCCTGGTGAGGAAATTCTACCTACCAATGTAGGTCAGCAGCTCCAATGCAGCTTCGAATCTTAGAGAGCTGTTTAGAGCTCTAAGGGGTAATGATTCTGCCAGGGCACTGCCGCCTTTATACATCAGAGGCAAGATTTGAACCTAGGTCTTCCTGCTTTCAGTGGGAGCCCTCTGTCCATTACTGCTATACATGTGAGCAACCATTACTATGATCATTCCATTTACCTGCCAACTCTTGCATAAGATTAGTCAAAAGAACAATCCATCCCCTTGTTCCTGCTCAAGGAAAATTCCTGTCTCATAGGATATTTTCTCCTGAGTCCATGGGCCTTGGATATCTAAATGCCAGCTCTATTTCTGACAGTGTTTTAGGTATTTAGCTGAAATCCAGCTGGAATAGCCAGCCCTATGGAAGTGCTTCCCCTCCCTCTCCCACCTAAATCAACTCAGAAATCTAAGATCTTGGTTTATACCAAACAGTAAAGTTGTTGTAATACCGACAGGTGGAATTGTTGACCCTAGTGACTGACTAATTGATAACAAACACCCTTGAAGGGACCTCTTACCTGTGGAGAAGGTGGGAGTTCTGTTGGCTGCCTCCGCAGGGGTCTCCTATGACAGCTGTAGGCTAGGGCTACCCAAAGCTTAATCAAAGTGAGCTGTGAAAATTGTCTCAGTAAGTGAGTTCTATGGATTCCAACATGTCTTTCCTGTGCTATTCTTACAGATCTACCTGTATGAAGCATGAAGAAGAAAGTGACTTGCCCAAGGCTGTACAGCAAAGTACTGGAGGGGTTGGTTAGAGGTTGTCTTCTGGTTCTACCATGTCTAAGGGTCTCCTTGGGGGCAGGGATGTTTCTTTTTTTGTTTCCGTGTTTCTATCTATCCCCAATACCTGGCAAAGTGCCTAGACCATAATAGCATTTAATAAATGCTTCTGGACTGTTTGACATGTCTAATACTCAAGGCTAGAACTAACTTAGGATAGGCTTGGACTTTGCATCAGGTGCCAAAATAGGATCATAAACTTGGAGATAGAAAAGGCCTTAGCAGCCACCTAGACCATGGTTGCCATTTTTTTTTTTAAGCAGTTAGGGTTAAGTAACTTGCTCAAGTTTACACACCCAGTCATTATTTATGTGTGGGTGCTCATTTTCTGAGGCTGGATCCAATCCCGGGTCGTCCCAATTCCGGGGCTGGCACTCTTACTCACTGAGCCACCTAGCCACCCCTTTAATTAATTTTTTTTCTTTTTGGAGGGCAACTGGGGTTAAGTGACTTGCGCAAGGTCACATGACTAGTTTTTGTGTCAAGTGTCTGAGGTCAAATTTGAACTCAGGTTCTCCTGACTCCAGGGCTGGTGCTCTATTCACTTCACCACCTAGCTTCCCTCCTCGCCTATGTCTTTCTCAAAGCCTTAATGAAACCATAAGGAATAACCCTGGGATAGATCACAGTCCTTCTCCATTTGGGAGCTTAATGAGTTGTAGTGGAAATGCAGATTTAAAGATCTTCCCTGCCCCTAGGCCCTTTGATTGGCTTAAGAGACTGAAAACCTTCCTTGATTTGAAAATATACTCTGCCTCCTAATAGGCTGAATGTGGTCACATGGAGCCTGTGGTAGGAGGCTTGGTTTTCAGGAATGACCACACCTTGATGCTGTGTGATTGGGCAGTGGGTCAAGAGGGTGGTTACATTCTCTGAGCCAGGAGAAGACTATATAATCCCTGATTTGAGGCTTTGCTTTGGGGTTCACTTCGAGAAGTGTTGTGTGATTTAACCAGATGAGACTCTGGGCAGCCATTGAGAGCCCCCCTGGCTTTGAAAACCCAGATGTTGATGCTTCCCTCTCTGGTAACTGTGATTTTGATATTGATAATGGTTGGACAGTTTGGAAGCCTGTCTGTTTGATGTCTGTATACTCTGAAGTTTGGGGTGCTGACCTTTTCCCCCAAACTAAGTAATATATGTTTGTTTGATTAAAGCAAGCTTGTTAACCCATTTTGAGTTGCTTTCCTTTTGAAAAGCAGATCTAAGAACCTGTGTTGGCAGCGACCCTGGGGATATTGGGGTGCTTGCTGCTACATGAGCTCAAAGATTAGGAAGAAACTGGAGAAGTTGTCCACACCCTTCCCATGTCTTGATTCATAGCTCTGTGGTCCCCAGAAGTTCCAGAGTAGCCATACTCTTGCTGGTATCCCCTGGGGCAGACTAACATGCTTCCACTGCTCAGGATTCATCTTGGTGGGCTGAAGCCAGGCTGCAGTGAGGGACCATGCTCTGCCACACATGATTCTAGCCTCTGCTGGGGGAGGGAGCATTCAGCTTCTCCTGCAGGGTGACAAATAGCTGGATTGAATATATGGGATTCCATATGCTGGAGGGAATATATTCATAACTTAATTACAATACAGATCCTTTCCTTGAAGAAAACGAATAATGGCCATGTTTGTTACAGCACACTAATTTGCCTAAATGTCCTTTCCTGCCACACCCCTTGTAACAAAGAAGACAGTGAAGCAAAGCTGACCAGCACAGAGATTGTATTCCTGGCTGCTTGAGTTTGCCCCATCTGGCCTCTGGCCTCAGTACTGGTCAGGGCCTTGATTCTGAGCTGTTGACTAAAGAGTCCCATTGCTCTCTTTTGTCTTTACATCACCTACATTGCTCCCCTTCCCCTCCCACAGTCATCCTTTATAACAAAGACTAAAGAGGACCTCCCCCCCACCCCACCCCCCGCAAAAAAACCCCAAACAACAATTTAGCAAAATAAAAAAAGACTCTGGCATTATTGGCCAAGTTCCAAGCTTATAATCTCCGAGCCCCCCCCCCCCCCCAAGAAGGGAGGGTGGTGCCATCTCATATCTCTCCTTTGGCTCAACCTAGGTCATTTCAATTTCCCAGCATTTGGTTTCAATCATTTTGTTGCCATTATTTTCCCATTTAGGTTGTTGTAGTTAGTATGATGACCTTTCTCATTCTGCTTCCTTCCCCCTGCTTCTGTCCATTCAAGTCTTCCGTCCCTTCTCTGAGTTTTATGGCTAAATCCTGACCCTGAAGCTTCCTACCTGTAAAGTCTCAGGCAAATCATTTCACTGTTCTGGGATTCAGTTTCTTAATTGAGAATTGAGAGGATTGAATTAGATCAAGGTTCTTAAGTTCTTTCATGTCATAGACCTCCTGGGCAGTCTGATGAAGTCTTTAGACCCCTCCCCATAATAATATTTTTAAAATCCATAAAACAAACTATATAAAATTACTAAGGAAACCAATTCCATTTAAATGTAGTTAGCAAAAATATATTTTTAAACATTCACAGACCCTGAGTTAAGAACACCTAGATGACCTATAATGTCCTTTCCTTCTCCAAGTCCTAGGATCAATTCCAGCTGATCAGAAAAATGAGATTCAGTAAAAGGACTTAACCAAGGTCTTATAAACCCAGCTCAAACACTGAAAAGAACAGCTCTGAAAAGAATAAAAAATGACTTCCATAAGGAACATTAAGGTTGTTCAATGAATGTAATGCTAACCACACCAGGTGGATAGCATATACACACCAAGCTCTTAAATCTACTTTGTAATTCATGATATAAAAGTAATACAAGGATCAATTAGGATAAACACATGTGTTTTCTCATTTGATCTTCAAGAACCCCGTGCGGTGGGTAAGTCAGATATGATTCTCACATAGCCAATAACAATCACCACAGCTATTTTAAGCAACACTTTAAGGTTAATAAAGCACTTTCCATATGTTAGATCATACACTGATCCTGGCACATGGCTGAGGTGGGATATGCACTCAGGCCTCTCTTGACTCCGCTTTCTGGTGTCCCAAACTGCCTTGATGTTACCAAAGGTACATGTTCAAAGCTTCATCTCCATGCTGACATATTGACATGGCTATGCTGTCATCTATCCTTTGCTTCTGCTGGGTTTAAGATGAATACATTTCTTTCAGCTTTGTTAACATTTGTCTCTCATCATTGGTGATGTGTCTCGTAGGAGAGACGTGTGAGGGAGATTTGTGGGCTCTAACAGACATAGATTTCATAGTAGAAAGATCCTGATCAAGATAATTCTCGAGCATACAACATTAGCAGATGTTCACCTTCTAAATGGAAATGAGCTCCTAAGAGGTCCAGTGAGGGGTTCTAATTGTCCTTGTTATTAAGAGAGACAACAATTTCCATGAGTACAATGGATAGAGCAGCTTCAAGAGAGGTCTTCAAGCTGCCCCACATTTCACTGACTCAACTGTCATTGGGGATCTTGTTTAAATGTCCCTCAAATGCCTTTTAGGACCCTGAGAAAGCTGAAAGTTGTTGATTCCTTCCGTTCTGGCATGTGCATCACTCTGCAACCCACTCTCCCAACAGGGCAATAAATTCCTGGGGCAAACAATTAGTATGGAGTAATTAGTTACAGAAGGTGCCAAAAAAGTATCTCAAAATGCCAAGGCAAAATGGGCTCTGTGTAAGGCAATTAAGTGTGTGTGAACATGCTGTTTCTACCACTGATGCTCAGATGTTATAAACTGCATTGAATTTTAGAAGTCAATTTATGTTATGACTTTGAAGTAAACATGTTGTCTTCCCTAGAAAGAGAGATAAACAGATAAAGCAATCAGTGGGTGTTTTACTATGATACAGGTACCGTACTAAGTATTGGGTATACAAACACAAGCAAGAAAGATAGTGCCTGACCTCATGGAGCTTACATTCTAGTGAGGGAAGTCCAAATCTAAGGAAGAGCTTAGGTTTGGAATTGGTGACCAGAAAAGAATATGAAGGCCTGATGAGGTGAAAATTTAAATATCAGTATTTAGTGATCCCATCTAGAGCCCAAAATTTCAGTGGGAAGATATGAGAATAATGGTGGGAGTGTAGTTAGTATGGTTTAGTCTCTCTGGGAAGCACCAATTTCCATACTTTAATGTGTTCACTCATCAATGGGTATTTCTCTATTGGTAGACAGTGAATTTAGGCATCAAAGACCTTCAGAGGCCATCTGGTCCAACATTCTCACTGTATAGATGAGGAAACTAAGGCCCAGGGAGGCAAAGAGACTTGTCTGAGGTCATACAGGTAGCATGCCAACTTGAATCCAAGTCCTTTGGCTTTGGTCAGTGCCCTTTCCACTGCACCCCACTGCTCTCCCTCTCCCCTCATGGCAACTATTCTTCACCCACTCATCCTGTGTGATTCTTGACCTTTCATCGATTCCCTAGAGAAGAACAAACCAATGTGGAACTAGAACTAGAAGAAATGAGACCTGGACAAGAAATGCACCCGGGCAAGCAGCATGAACTGAGCCCTTGAATCAACTTTGTAATTCTTAATATAACAATAAAAGTGCAAAGAGTAATTGAGAACAGTTCCACTGAGCAGGAACTGGAATGAATTACTTGGTCTCTGTGCTGCTGAAGGAGACATTTTTGTATCCTTTAAATATTGGTGTCCTGGGACAAAATGTCAGTTGTCTCCACCATAATTATAGTTCTGCCTCAACACACTTGAGGGTTTTCTTGAGGCCTTTCAGCATTTAACGAGGGCCCAGTGAAGGAGCAGAATCCTTACTGGAGCATGAGGAAGACCAAATGGTAGTCCATGAAGGCAGAGAGCCCAACTTTGCATCTTCCCAGTCATTCTGGAATCCCCAACCCTTAGAGCTGGAAGGAATTGGAGAGATCTAGCCTGACTCCTTCATTTTGTAGCAAAGCAATCATATGATTAGAGATAAAGTGAGGTGCCCATCACACTGCCAACTAGTCAGCAGGAAACTGAGGTCTTCTCCCTTCAAGCTGGTTTTTCCATTATACCATATAACATTTATCACACCTTAGACAATCTTACTTTGAAAGAACATATTCTAATATCATCCAAATAACCACCAATTGAAGTCCTAGGAGTCAAAAGGAAGATATTTCCTTATTTGCTATTTTGTTAGTAGTTACTTGATAAGCATTCATTAAGTGCCTATTATGTGTGCTAAGTCTGGCCATACAATTGCAATAGTCCTTGCCTTCAAAGAGCTTACTCACAGTCTAAAGGGGAAGACAATGTGTAAACTCCTATGTACAAACAAGTTCTAAGCTGGATAAATCAGCCAGAAGGGGAATTGGAAAGACTGTGGAAGTTGAGATTTTAGCTGGGACTTGAAGGACATTAAGAAAGGTAGGATACAAGATGAGGAGGGAGAGAATTCCAGGCATGGGAGACAGGGAAGATGCCCAGAGGTGGGAGATAGAACTAGGAGGCCAGTGCTAATAGAGTACGTCCTCACACAGTATGTCGAAGGGAGAGTGGGGTAAGTAGCAAGAAGACTGGAAAAGAAGGAAGGGCCTATAAATACTAGGATATTTTAAAATCTATTTATCAGTTAAATTTGTACCTGGTTACTTACTGATCTGATCACATTTTTCTCTCCTATCACAAATCTGCAAACTCAGCGCTTCATCTTCGCCGTCATGCCTTCCTACAGTGGTACCCTTGCCTGGAATGTGCTCTCTTCTCACTTTCAGCTCTTAAGAATCTTAGTTTCTTTAAGGTTCAATTGGGTGCCACCTCTTACAGGAAGCCTTCCAAGTGTTGATGCTCTAGGCTCCTCAAATTACCTTGTATTCCTCCCTACTCCCTAACCCCAGAGAGCAAACGCCTTGAGGGCAAGCAGTATGGTTTTGTTTTGTCTTGTCTTTGTGTCTTCAGGACCTAGTACGCTATCAGCCCATAGTAAAGACTTAATATGGGTTTGTGAAACTGGATTGACATCTAGTGGAAATGACACCCTGAATATGAAATGTGCAGGTAAAACAGCTACCCTCAGCGATGCCCTACCCCACTTCAGACAATCTTTCTGAAATTCTAGTTGTTACTAGAATTTCAATATGGCTCATAGACTATGATGCAGTTGTCTCAACTTTTCGAGATCTTGAGTAGACCTTTGGAAATGTGTTTCAGTATGTATGTCCTTTGGATAAAGAGAGCAACAGCATCTTATTGGGCAATTATCCAATTTGTTTTTGTCATAGACCAAGCTTGACTCAGACCAGTATGATGGTTAATTTCAGGAATGGAAGGAATATGAGGCATTTTAGTCCATATAATCTTTAGCAAAAGTAAGCTTATTCACCAACAGCATGGAAAGAATAGTGGTCAAAGATACAGTGTTAGTTGAGAGGGCACAACTCCACTTGCCCCACATTTACCATGATGGTATGCATGGTCAGATAAATGTGATGATTTGCTTGGAAGTAGGAGTACTCAAATTTGAGTAAGGATGACTACTAATTCATTCATTGGGCTTCAATGCTTTAGGCAACCAGAAACCTACATCGTTGGTTTGAGCTTTAGTTTCTTGGACCAATTATGTCTTAAGATTAGTTTCATTGGAAAAGCTAGCCTATATGGCAGGAATGTCCAAGGCTTCCTGTCAGTAGTAGATGTTGTACCCACCACACCTTCTAATCCACTAATAAAAGGTTCATGGAAACAATTGCTTTAGGCAGAGTCAACTTGAAAATGTCAGATGTTATTCAATCTCACTAGAGAAGATTGTACACTTATTTGTGCAGGAAAAATCATGGCAGCTCTTGGGCCCTCTCCAGTGGTAAAGAGTCTGGGCATTAATAATAAAACTAGACCTTATCTGTAAAACTTGGAGTTCTTGGAAAATGTTTTGCTATTACTTGATCATAAATACTGATTTTATAATTAATTATTAATGAAACAACATTATATTTGAGTGAGCCTCTTGATTTCATTGGTCCTCGGTTGTGGTATCAAGGAAAGAAGGCTGGATTTGGACTTGGGGACCTGGATTCAAATCCTGGCTTTACCACTCTGAATCTATGTGCATTAGGCAAGTCTTTTAACTCCCTCAGAACACAGTTTCCCAATCTGTCAGATGAAGGGGTTGGACTAGGTGACCTCTAATATTTCTTCCAGTTCTAAGTCTATGCTTTTATAATAATTGTCACTTTGAATGTGAGAGTAAGCAAATAGAACTTAACCTTGCCCTATACAACAGATTAGGAGGGAATGAGGTCACATGATTTTAGATCCAGCATGGCCCCAGGCTGATTTTGCAAATGCCAAACACAGAACAGTCCCAAGAGTCACATTTTGGAACAAACATTTTCTAACAGTTTTCTTTTGGGTGTTTAAGCTCATTGAAGCCTGATTTTCATCCTCACCATCATCATAGCATTGTAGATCTAGAGTTCATTAAGACCTCAACAGTCAAGTCAAATCAACAAGCATTAATTAAATGCCTACTGTGTGCCAGCCAATGTTCTAAGCACCTAGAATATAAAGAAAGACAAAAACAGTCTCCGCCATAAATTAGGAGCTCCCACTTGAATGGGGAACATCATATGCAAATAAGTGGGTACATGCAAGATATATACAGTGTAGATGGAAGGTAACCTCAGAGAGATTGCAGTAGCTTATAGGATACCCCTGAATCCCAGGGAAGCTCAGTGGTTTACCCCTGGTCACATAGTTAGGATTTGAACCTAAGTCTTCCAGAAACAGGGCTCTTTCCACTGTCCAGCCTCTGCTACCCCATATTGTTTCCTTGCCACTGCAACAGGACATTGGCTGGAGATTCTGTGACTAGACAGTTTCTAATTCTCTTCTCTCTCGTTTGCATTGACATTCATAAAGCATTGCTCCTGGTCCTAGTAAAGACTCTTTTATTGCTTTCTCACAACAAAAATACTATCATGTTTCCTATTATGGAAAGCATCTGTATTGTATAATGTCCCTAATGAACTCTACATTTTAAATATGTTTTTTAAAATACCCTGTTTCCTATTTGTCTAGTGACCCATGACAGCTTAGATATGTAATTGCTATTATGGATTACCTCATGGCTATCATTCAATAATTAGGGAGGTTTTTTTTAATGGGTAATGCTAATTAGGAAAGTTATCAACTATGGGTAGTTAACTTAATTGGGATCATGATGGTGCTTTAGTTTTGGAATGGCCACAGCATGGTGCTCACTGGGATTTGCATGGCTTTTTGGTGGCTGTTCCCAGAGTGATTAGGAAGGTTATGGACTAGCAGTGGAGAAACAGCAAAAAGAGACCTCAGACACAATCACATTCTTCCTTTCATCCTCTATTAATGACCAATGGCGCCTTGTGGAGCTCCATCCAGGAGGATAAAAATCAGTCAGTCAGTCAACAAGCATTTATTAAAAGCAGGCCCTGTGCTAAGTGTTGGTGATACAAAGAAAGGTGGAAACAGGCCCTGCCTTGAGCATGATCCACCCAGAGAGAGGCCCTGAGTCCCAGAGGGGCATAGGAAAGCAGTCCTCCCCCTAAGCCTTCTACTCTAACTAACCCAGATGAAAGCTTTGCTTTGGCAATCCTCTTGCCCCTTAGGAGGCCTCTTGTGAACAAAGGCTATTAAGCAATATCTTATTTTTTTTCCTTCCATGAAAAATAATGACTGTCTGGCTCACGAACAAATCAGCAACTGAGACCCCCTGAAGGTCTGATGAGCACCATCTGACTGTGGCCTTTATGGCAAGTTCAGGGCTTCGGTTCTCACAAGGCTGGAGAATTTTTCGTGGTGGGAACAAGATTACTCTTTGGAGGGACAGCACGTAGGTTTGGAATGTTCTTGAGTTTTATAAGGAAAAAGGTTCTTGCAAACATTGCTATAAGCCTCCCTCTGCTGAAGACTTGCTCTGTTGTCTGTTATGGCACGGAGCTGACCTGGGGACCTGGGGAGCAGTGCCAGAGGGGCTCAAGTTCTGGGAGGCCCTACCAAGCCTTACCAATGACTCACGGATGGTGCCTTGTGATGGATTGTGTGTTTGCTATTTGGGGGCAACTAAGCTTAGAGACTCTTACCACCATGTTGGTTTCAAAGGAATGAATTTATTTTGGTCACAGCAATTCTTGGAGACCATCTACCTAGTTATAGAGGGACTGGAGTGTTGGGAGGCAGAGCTGTAACTAAAACAGCTGGAGCTATTCTTCAGGCTACTGCACCAAACTCTGAGGGCACATATAACAGTTGCAGATTTGCAGTAGGGTAGCGAGAGGTGAATGCTTCTCTTAGCAAGAATAACTACAAGAGGAAGCTATTGGATGGTAGGATCATTTATTTAGAATAGGGCTACTTAACTTGGAGTGCAGAGACCCTCCAAGTTTTTGTGCATAGAATTCAGGGGTTCTGTGAATATGGATAGGAAAAAATTATATCTTATTTTCACTGACCTGTAACTGAAACCTTGCACTTCCTTCAATTATAATTTTTTTAAAAACCCACGCACATTATTCGAAAAGGAGTTGCCAGATTGTCAAAGGGGTCTATGACATAAAAAAAATTAAGAATATCTGATCTTGGCCTAGACCAGATCTTAGAGGACTCCTGGGAAGTGCCAACCTCCCCAAGGGTTATTAAGATGGCCACAGTCACACAGATCATAAATAGCAAAGTTTGGACCTGAATCCAGATCCTCAGACTGTAGACTGTTCCTCTTCCTTCCATTGGCATCCCAAGGTCATCCTCTAATTAAAGTAAAATCCCTTCAACCTCCCTTCCCTCTTTCTTCCTCATGACTCCTTCCCCCAACATCCCAGATTTATTTGCTCTGGGTGCAGTTTGTGGTGCTTTGCCTCAAGCACAAATATTCCTCATTACCAGCAGTACCTATGCCCATGTTGGGAGCACCAAGACAGTGATGTGGGCACTCTCTTATCATAACCACAATGGGGCATTTTTGCCCCCAGGCCAGACCACCAAATAACAGAATGTTATAGTATTACAAACCACAAAGTGAGATTCGTTGCTTTGTGGAGCAAGGAGGGAGGGAGCAGTGCTTTTTATTGTCACTTTCAGGAAGCTTAAAGTCTTTGACTAAACTATTAAATTGGTGACCTGGGGGGTAGCTGAGGCTTTGTCTCAAGTATTGATTAATTCAATTTAAAAAGATTTTATTAAACACCTAGCATTTGCCAAGGATACAAAGGGTGAGACAAAAGCAAAATGGAGTTCATATTCTACACAGAAACAAGCATAGACACATTCCTCCAGATGCAGGATTATATGGCACCAAGCAGCATAAACCTTATTCTCTACTCAAAATTTTTGTTTGCACAAGGTAGCTTAAAGCACCCTGGGTCTATTGAAATTCCACTTGGGGACAAAAAGGAAGAATTGTAAGAAAGACCAAAGAAAGGGTACATATGCAGCCAAAGTGGATGGTCAGCTCTTTCTTTAATTGCTACAGGCTCATTTTCCTTCTTAATTCTCACCCCAGATTCTAAGGTCATCTGATATCTCTATATAAATGAACATAAATGCACTTGCTCTGTCATTATTAAATACATTAGTTCTGAGGTCCCCACCCAGTTTATTAAATAAACCAGAAAGGAAGCTTTCCCCCCACAAGCTTTTCCTCATTTCTCTTTCCATCAGATTTCCATCAAATAAGCATCTTGTTATGCAATTTATTAAATGTAACAAACAATACAAAGACATGTTAACATATTTCAGTACTGACAACCAAGATCACATCTAACCAACAACAAGCAACTGCTGACTTCTCCTCAGCTGTGGAAACCAAGCCCCATCATTCAACATTCTCTTTATGGCAGTCAAAAATGTTCAAGACTTCTCTTTGAGACACTTTCCCCATAGGATAAGAGTTAAACTCAGTCTCTCAGGAAAGAATTCCTCTTAGTTCTTTCTTCCAGTCCTCAGTCTCTCTCCAGCTATCAGAGTTAATGTCATCTACAGAATGACAATTGAATTAGTTCCCCACAACCACCACCAATTTTTTTCCCCTTGAATATATAAGAGCAGTGTCTAATATCTCTGCATGGAGGGCTGTTAGAGCTGAGACTATTTGCATACATGTATTATTTCCACCTCAATAGAAAGTAAGGTCCATTGAAGAGAGTGACTATTTTTGTGTTGTTGGGTTTTTTTTTTAACTTTGAATCTCCGGTGCCTAACACACTTCCTAGTACATTGGAAGCATTTAATAAATTAATAAATTCTCATTTAATGAACTAATGAATAAATTACAGTAACAGAAACCTTGTTAACTTCAGTCCATCCTGCACATCAATGCCAGACTAATGTCCCCAAAACATTGCTTTCCTCACATCATCTCCTGCTCAAAAAACCTTTCATGACTTCACTTTGTAAGTTCTAAAACGTAGCTGACCTGAACAACCGTGATGTTTCCAGGGATTGTTTAGATTCCTCTTACACACACAGCTCTTACCCAGGCCTGAACTTGTTTGTTAGGGTTTTGCATTCACCAACGTGCTCCTGAAATCAAACATCTAAGCTGCTCACTTTCATTTCTGATTCTCACTCATTCCCTTTAAGGCTAACTTGCCTATTAACGTATTCTAGGACAAGCCTGTCCCCATCAGATAATCTGATCACTGCCTTATTCGTTCTCAAAACAAAAATGTTTGTTGAACCCTGAGTATCACCTCATTAGTTATTTTAAAGTATATCCATGACTTCTATGCAGTTCAGATCACCCTTTAATTATTTAGAAGCTTTAGGACCATTTGGGGGGAAAAAATTAACCAAATGGAATTAATGTGAGTTTATCTCTGACTGTTTGGATCTTAAAGGTAATACATTGTCTGCAATAGTTTTCCAAATGGAGTCCCGTTAACCAAAAGCTGTCAGGCCCCATCAAAAAGAACAGCACCTAATAATAGGATCTGGCATATAAAGTGTGGGTGGAGGGAGAGACTCTTTTCCCAGGGGTTTTCCTTCATCAGACGACCCTGCCCACATAATGGAACACAGTATTTTATGTTTCCAGTGTACCATATGGCATGATGCAAGAGTGGTCTAATTACATATTAGCATATTCTTCCAACGAGGCCTTCTGAGTTAAACCAGCTTGAGAAAAAGAGGAATTTTAAAATATTTGCATACCACCTCTCTAAATAAATATGGCTGGCTTATTTGTTTACTTCTGCAGGCAGAAGCCTGTGGGTCAATCACAAAGGATATTTGTGGGGAAATGACAGGTCAACCATTGTGCGGGTTGTTTTTTTGTTTGTTTTTTAGCTGAGGATTGTTGAAATATCTACGTCAGGACTCCATGAGAAAAAGATTCTGTCTCCTTCCTTCCTCAAGTACTGAATCTATATCTTAATAGAGCTGACGGGATCTCCTCCTTGACTTTGACTCAGCTCCTCTCCCCACCATGCCTCAGGAATGTGCTCTGGTGTAATGCAGAGAAAAAACATGTTTCAGTAGGATGCAGTTCCCAAATCACACGCTTGGAGCCTGGAAGTTCCTATAATTGTCATTGAAGTTGTTCCACTGTGGCTCCAGGCATGGCATTTTCTCTCATGAGTGGTGTAAGTTGCTCCTGAGAAAGAGGATGATTCATTTTACTTCAAGTCAACAAGCATTTATTAAGTGCCTACTAAACGCCAGAGATGGTGTTAGGTTCCGGGAATTCGAAGACAAAACACAAAACAAAACAAAACGAAAACCAGCCTCGGCCCTTAAGGAGCTTATGTTCATCTGGGGGAAGGGGAGGAGGGCAGTTAGAGAATAGACCCCAGAATGACTGCTGGGACTATTTCATCATCGTGTAGACTCCAGATCACAGGATAACAGGATCCAGAAACAGAAGAAACCTGAGAGGCATATCTCCTCCAATGAGGTTGCTGCTGTTGAGTTGTGTCCAATTCTTTGTGACCCTGTGGGCTACAGCACACCAGGCCCTTCTGTCCTCCACTATCTCCCAAAGCCTGTCCAAGCTCATGTTCATTGTTTATCTCATTCTCTACCAGCCCGTTTTTCTTTTGCCTTCAATCTTTACCAACACCAGGGTCTTTTCCAGGAAGGTTCAATGAGGTAACTCCAATTCTTTCTTTCATAGCTTCCATTTCATTTTTTCCTTCTTGCTTCATTTCTTCTAGGTATTAATGTAGTCTCTGTGGAAAATCCATTAATCCATTTTTTCCCTTTAAATATCTGCTTGCAGCTGTCAAATACCTACCTTTCCCTTCTAGCCTGGATTTCTAGATGTAAAATAAATTTTTTTGTACTAGTCAGTCTTTTGTTTGTTCTCTTGTGTAGCAGCAAGCACCCCAATATCCCCAGGGTGACTGCCAACACAGGTTCTTAGATCTGCTTTTCAAAAGGAAAGCAACTCAAAATGGGTTAACAAGCTTACTTTAATCAAACAAACACACATTACCTAGTTCAGGGGAAAAAGGTCAGCACCCCGAACTTCAGAGTTACAGAACTTACAGATCAAACAGACAGGCTTCCAAACTGTCCTACCATTATATCAATACCAAATCACAGTTACCAGAGAGGGAAGCATCAACATCTGGGTTTTCAAAGCCGGGGGGGAGTCTCAACAACGGCTTCCCAGAGTCTCATCTGGTCAAATCACACAACACTTCTCAAAGTGAGCCCCAAAGCAAAGCCTCTCCTCAGGGCTTATATAGCCTTCTCTTGGCTCAGAGAATGTAACAACCTTCTGGACCCACTGCCCAATCACAAAGTATCAAGGTGTGGGCTTTCCTGAAAAACAAGCCTCCCACCACAGGCTCCAGGTGCACTTAAGCTAGGGGCAGGGAAGATCTTTAAATCTGCATTTCCATTACATTCGGCCCCAAGATCTTTCTTGCCCATAGCATACACAATTTACATTTGAATTAGCACTAAAACATCTCTTAAGTCATATTTTCAAGGTACATTTAAAGTTACCAAAGTGGCCACTGGGTCTTAAACAAAGTACATTGCATTTTCACATCAATTCACAAAATACAAAGCATTATCACATAAAGTTCTCTTGGGAGGAGGGGGGGGGTGTCCTTCCCACAACACTGCTCCAGCCCCTGCTTCCAAGTCCAGAGAGGGAGCTGGGCAACAAAACCAAAGTGGGGTCCTTGGGGTCCATGGCACTTCACCCCACCCACCAGTCACAAGTCCATCCTCCCCCTGGGTCCCAAACTGTGGGATGAAGCAAGGAAACACATTCAGTGCCCCAGCTTTGCCACACAGTCCTTATCTTGTCCTGTGGCTGAACTCCAAACTCCTGGGTTCCTTCTCCTCCAGCAGAAGACAGCAGCTCCAGGCTTCTCCACAGGTCTCCATGCAGGCAGTTCACCATTCCTGCTCTCAGCTCAGTGAAGTCAGCATGCAGGCCGTTCTTCTCTCCTGCTCCATGGCTCCACAGAATCACAGCTACCACAACTGGGAAACAAACAATTATCCCAGCCCCCATACTTTCCTTTTACTCAGCAGATCCCATCCTCGTCGCCATTTTGTAGCAGCAAGCACCCCAATATCCCCAGGGTGACTGCCAACACAGGTTCTTAGATCTGCTTTTCAAAAGGAAAGCAACTCAAAATGGGTTAACAAGCTTACTTTAATCAAACAAACACACATTACCTAGTTCAGGGGAAAAAGGTCAGCACCCCAAACTTCAGAGTTACAGAACTTACAGATCAAACAGACAGGCTTCCAAACTGTCCTACCATTATATCAATACCAAATCACAGTTACCAGAGAGGGAAGCATCAACATCTGGGTTTTCAAAGCCGGGGGGCTCTCAACAACGGCTTCCCAGAGTCTCATCTGGTCAAATCACACAACACTTCTCAAAGTGAGCCCCCAAAGCAAAGCCTCTCCTCAGGGTTTATATAGCCTTCTCCTGGCTCAGAGAATGTAACAACCTCCTTGACCCACTGCCCAATCACAAAAGTATCAAGGTTGGGCTTCCCTGAAAAACAAGCCTCCCACCACAGGCTCCAGGCGCACCTAAGCTAGGGGCAGGGAAGGTCTTTAAATTTGCATTTCCATTACATCTTGTTACTCTCCTTGGTTTACTTTCTAGCTTTAGATTCTCAGTTGGGGTTCTGTGGTGGGGCCAGGCTCTACCCACTGCCTACTTGGGGTGGTAGACCTCTGAACCTTTGAACCTCACCTTGAACCACCTGGGTTCCTTCTGTGACCTCCATCTCTCTGAATAAGACTCCCTTGGGTATTTTAGGCTCAGTGTTGGGTCTTAAGGGTCTTTTGTGGTATTTCAGGTTAGGGGTCTAGGGACCACAGAGACCCTTGGTGCCTAGTCTTTATGGGTCCAAATGCTGTTGTGCCCCATTGGTCACTGGTTTCTGCTCTCCCTGGGGCTTACAATTTTTTCTTCTCTGGGCTTACAGTTACCCCAGGGGTCTCTGACTATTCTAGGATTTCCTTTTTGATTCTTATCCCATGTTCTTAGGCAATTAGTATATGTCTTAACATTTCCAAATAAATTAACAGAAGTGAAAAATCTTTCTCATTGATTAATAAATTTTATCTTTGGAAAGTTTTAAGGAGTCACTTAGAAACATTGGAGGTACAGTCGTCGGAGGAGTTGGAAATTTCAGCTCTGAATTCCTATGGCTAAACTCAACTCATTCCTTTCCTTATACTTAATTTGACTTTCATGGCAATTCCTGTTTCTGAAAGAAATTTGAACCAGGTTATTTTGGACTGAGAGTTTGTGGTGTGAGACAGTAAGATCTGAGAGTTCTAAACATCTTACCCTCCCCCCCTTCTCTAGCTCATTTTACAGATGAGGAAACTGAGGCAAACAGGGTGAAATGTCTTGCCCAGGGACATCCAGATAGTAGGACTCTGAGACCACATTTGAACGAGGAAGATGAGTCTTCCTGTCCCCGGGAACTGGCACCCTATCCACTGTACCACCTAGATGCTCACTTCATTAGATGCAAGAAAAAAAAAATTGCTGCTACAGGCAGTCCCTACTCTTCTGATGTAACAAGTTCCTGGAGATCACGTCAGCTCTAAGGTAAAATCCTGACTGTGCAACACTGTTGCCTTCACTTATTTAGATATTGTTGGAAACTGTTAAACGCATTTGTAAAGACAAGGAGAAGGTGGCTAGGTGGTGCAGTGAGTACCAGCCCTGGAGTCAGGAGGACCTGAGTTCAAATCCGGCCTCAGACTCTTGACGCACTAGTCGTATGACTTTGGGCAAGTCACTTAACCCCAATTGCCGTCCAAAAAAAATTAAAAATAAATAAAATAAAAAAGACAAGGAGAGGAGATGGATAGGTCTTTCCTAGGCAGCATCCAATAAGTGAAACATTGGAATGTGGAGAAAAGTAGATACTGTCTGTATTAGAAACTGCTTACAAAAATGGGTGAATAGAGAAAGAAAGGAATCAACAGAGTTGATTAAGCTCTTCTATGCTTGGAGGAAATGGAAAACTGATGTAGGGTTGCCATTGCTGTTGTCTGGAGAGGAAGTGAGTAAGGGAGTGCCTCCCAACATTTTCCAGTCTGAAAAACAAAAGTCTTTGCAGGGTTCCCACATTATAGCCATTGACTTCATGCAAAACAGCTTCTGGAACTAAATCAAGATAAAAATGACCATGTGTGGTATTCATGGAGACTCAAGGCTCCTCTTCAATAACTTTGAAGATCTCTAGGGTTCTTAGGCAGTAGGTTGGGTAGAACTAGAATAGGGAGATTGCTAGTAAGCATTTATTAAGTACCTGTGTTGAACAGGCACCATGGCTAGAGAGTTGAACTCTGAATTCTTGGATTCAAATTCATCGTATGGCACATATTGGTTGTGTGACCCTGGTTAAGTCACATGACCTCTCAACTATAAGTTTCTGAGAAAAAGCTTACCTGCAGTGGTAGAAGGAGTTCCCTATAAGGACAGATTCAGTCCTTACCTCTGTCTATCTTATGTGCTAGTTCTATGATTCTTAAGGAGTACAATGGATAGAAGGCTGGACAGAAATTTATTAACTGTATGACCCTGGGCAAGTTACTTGACCTCTGCTTACCTTCATTTCTTCATCTGTAAATTTGGGGTAAGAATAGCACACCTACCTCCCAGGTTTGTTGTGAGGGTCAAAGGAGATATTTGTAAAAAGTATTTAGTACAGTGACCGTCACACAATAAGCACTATTTGTTATTACTATCAATATTGCACATTGTACTTGGGGATAGAAATACAAAAACAAAATTGTAAACTGATCCTCCCCTTAAGGAACTTACATTCTACTGGGGAGAAACAATATATAAAAAGACAAGTAAATGGACGATACATTAAAAAGCCCCCCACACACACAAACAAAAAAAAAAAAAACCTAGCCGTGTGACCTTGGGCAAGTTACTTAAACCCAATTGCCCTCCAAAAAAGCAATCAATCAATCAACAAATAAATAAAAATTTAAAAAAAGCCCTCCCTCCCCCATCTTTTTTGGCCTTTTTTTGGAGGGGTAAGGCAGGACAATTGCGGTTAAGTGACTTGCCCAAGGTCACATGGCTAGTACGTGTTAAGTGTCTGAGGCCAGATTTGAACTTGGGTCCTCCTGACTCTAGGGCCAGTGCTCTATTCACTGTGCCATCTAGCCTCCCCTAAAAGTAATTTTTTTTAAAAAAGGGGAGTGCCAGGAAAGGCAGTGCATGGGCACAGCCCAAAGAAGAGGAAGGTTTCCATGAAAAAGAAAGGGGGATGGAGAGAATTCCATGCCTGGAGGATAGCCTGCATGTGGCTCCAATGTGTGCATTCTATGCAAAGGCATAGAAATAGGAGTGAGATGTCTTGGATGGGCAGCAGCCAGTGGACCAGTTTGTCTGGAACATAGGAGCCATATGAACTAAGCCTCTAAGCTCCTGAGAATTTTGATTGGGCTTCAGGGAAGGCATTTCTCTCTGAGCTGACCCTGTTTGCATGATGCTTTAGGGGAAGCTCCCTCCATAGCATGTCATCATCCTTTTAGGCTTGTTTTTGATGCTCACCAAGTGGCAAATCTCTCCAGATCAACGTGCCTCATTAATTTGTGCCTGGAAATAGCAATGGATGGAAGCCTATTCCAGTAAAGTGAGAAGCAGACCTGTGTTTGGGGTATCAGGTCGCTAACACAGCTAAGCTCAAGTCTGCTTGTGAAACATGAAGCCCCAAGGCTCTGCTGGGGTTAAGTGTACACGAAATATTCAATCCAGACATGTCTTACTGCAACTATTTTGGGGCCCATAAACCTTTCATCAGAACTAGAGGTGAAATGCTTGGTCTTATTGGCAAGGGCCCACATTTCCAAAGGCCTTGGGGAATCATTTGGTATTCACTGCAAAAGGTCAGAGAGGAGGTTCACAGAATCACAGAATCTCAGGGCTGGAAGGGACCTCACTGGCCATCTAGCCCAACCTGGACCTGATTAAGAATTCCCTCTACAGTATCCCTGACAAGCAGGCCTCTAGTCTCCTCTTAAAGACCTCCAGGGAAGGGCTTACCCCTTCATTCCCTCTAAAGGCAGCCTCTCCTGATTGGAACAGCTCTCAGCTCCAGAACATTCTTCCTTACATTAAGCTAAAATCTCCCCTTGCAGTATCTACCCATGGCTATTTGCTCTGCCTTTTGGGGCTAAGTCATTAGATCTTTCCATTTGACAGCCCTTGAAATAGATCCCCATAGAAGGACCCTACATTTCCTTGTTCTCGCCGGAACTGAAACCAAAACAAATCAAAGTTAAGAGTCTAAGTCTTAAAATTGTTGATTTTTTAATAATATTGACATTATAGAGTAAATTGGCCCTCTGGTTCTGCTTACTTCAGTCTGCATCAGTTCACATGAGTCTTTCCATGATTCCCTGAAATGTCTTTTTCCTAATTTCTTATAGTACAATTGTATTCCATCACAATTCATTACCATTATTTGTGATTTCAAAGTAACAGGTAATAGTAATAGCGAATATCAATATAGCATTTACTATGTGTCAGGCCCTGTGCTAAGCACTTTGCAATTAGTATTTCATTTGATTCCTATAACAAGTCTATTCCCATTTTACAGCTGAGGAAACTGAGGCAGACAGCAGTTAAGCGTCCTGCCATGATTACAAAACTAGTGAGTATTTTTGGCTAGATTTGAACTCAAGCTTTCCTGACTCTAGGCCTGGCACTCTTTCCACTGCATCACTTTGTATATACTAAATAGATACAAGTTGACTTAGTATATACTAAATAGATACAAGCTGATTTTGAGGGGAAGGCTCTGCCAGCTGGAGTTATCAGGCAAGGCCTCCTACAGGAAGTACCTCTGGCAATGAACCTTGAAGGGAATCAAGGTCATTGGGAGATAGGGCCGAGAAGGAAATGTCAACAAGGCATGCTTGTACAAAGGCATAAGGATGGGGAGATGGAGAGTCCTGCATGAGAAATAGGAAGAAAGCCAGTTTGTCTGAGGTGTGGAGAAAATGGAGGACTTGGAATCAAGAAGATCTGAGTTCAAATTCTGCCTCAGACACCTATTAGGTGAGTGACCCTAGTCAAGTCACTTATCTTCTCTGGAGTCAGAGGACCTGGTCTGTGTCTTACCACCTAGGTGACTTTGGGGAAGCCATTTTGGCTGTTTCAGTACGCTCCTTTGTAAAACAAGATTGCCCTAATGTCTGTTCTAGCTCTAAAACCCAACTCAGAATCAGTGATTTCAATAGGTGGGGACAGGGTGAACTTACTCGTTCAGAAACACCTTCCACAAAATGTGGATGCACTGCTTGTCGGCTGCTGGGACATCCAGATGTGACTGACCCAGAGCTAAAGGAAGGCCTTGACCCTCAGTCTTCTTGCTTCCAATGCCAGCCAACGATGAACTTCTAAAGGTATCTAGAATTGATCATAAGGGATGGGGGAAGGGTGAGAAATGACTTAATTTCACTAACATAAGAATTTAGGACAGGAAGGGATATCAGAAGTCACCTTGTCCTGCTCCATTGCTTTGCAGATAAAGTTGAGACTTGGAGGGGGTCACATGACTGACCCAAGATCACACAACAACATACATTTAGGGTTCCAGAGCTAGAATTCAAATCTTCTTTCTCCCAGTCCAGAAAACCATTTTCCCCCTTCTAACAATGGAAGGCATAGTCTGTGCTCTTAGCCCATCATCCTTTTGCCAAGTGGTGGGAAGTATTCTCCATCAACATTTCTGGAATCATGCATAGGTAGTCACTACATTGATCAGAATTCTTCCAAAGCTTTTTCCTTCACAGCATTGTGGCCATTGTTATGAATAATTCTCATTCTGAATCTTCTTCCTGCATTGGTTCAGACGAGCTCTTCCAGGTTTCTCAGAACCTATCCCTTTCATCATTTAAGATTTGATAATGCTTCTTCACATTCAGACACCATAATTTGTTCAGCCATTCTATTACTTACTGACACTCATTTGGTTTCTAGTTCTCACAACAAAGGAAAGGCCCACTGGGGAAATTTTTCTGTACACCCTCCTTCTATCCCTTTTTTCTTTGATGTTTTGGGGGTCATGTGCCCTCAGTTTCACTGTGTTAAAGCATTCACAATTAGGGGGTAGGGTTCCAATTTATTTTTCAGAATGTCTGGACCACTTTAAAACTCCATCAATACTGCATTAGCATGCCTACCCCACCATAGCACCTCCAAAAATTCCATTTCAGCCTCTTCCTTCCTACATCCTATTACTTTCCAGTTAGCTGGATACATTCCTGATTGATAGAAAAGTAAAAACAAAACAACAAATTCCATTTATATAGAGTTCTTCAGTGGGCAAAGCACTTTCCTCACATCAGCTCGGTGGCAGATAGTGTGAGTATGATTGTCCTTGGTTTACAGATGAAGAAACTAAGGACTGGACAGATGAAGTGACTTGGTCAGTGTCAGAGTAGGGAGGGGAACAAGGACTTCTGGCTTCCAATCTGGATCTTTGCCCCCACTCCCCCGCTTTCTGGCATATATATTATATTGTGGGTTCTCCTTCATTGGAGCATTCATTTTTGCTGAACAATCAAGGACCCTGCCCCCATGAACCCTCCCAAAGAAGGTCATATTATTGTTCAAAGTCTAAGCCAAGAATGGAATCTGATTGGATCTGACTCTCATTGTCACATTGTCATATCATGTGTCTCAAGTTAACAAATAAAGAAAAACAACAACCAAAAAGCCAGAGACTGAACTGGCTGCCTTACTAGACAGGGGTGGGAGGAAAGATGGTCATTTGAATAAGAAAATGGGCAGCTTGGGCACTTTCTCCTACTAGTACATTCTCTTACCTAATGATCTGTTTGAAAGGTATGGACTATACACAAGGTCATTAGTTTCCAGAGTGACCTTTTCAATTGCTAATTCCACTGGCTAAAACATCCATTCTGAAGGAATTTCCCTGAAGGTCTTGGCCCTTTCAATTGTTTCTCCTAGGAGGTTAATTCTTCCTCTTCTGCAAGGACTCTTCCCTGAGCTCTGGGTCTAGGGGTCCTTGGGAGATCTATGTTCTCTGTTAATGACAATCACCTTCAGTGTGGGATGATGTCAGGAAAGTGATCCCTTGGTTTCTGGCGAAACAGTGACACATTTGCTCCAGTACAAATCATAGATTTCAAGCTGGGAAAGCCTTTGTTAGAACTTGTCCTATCCAATACTTTCATTTAAATAAAAGTATTACTTGACAGATGAGGAAACTGAAGACCAGAAAGTGAGAATAGCTTGCTCAAGTTTACATAAGTAGAAATTAGTAGAACCCCAATTCACATGTAGGCCCTCTGACTAAAAATCCAGTATTCTTTTTAGTAAATCATGCTGTCTCTTCAGTCATTATGTTGTCTTTATAGTCCATTCATTAAAAAATAAAAATTAGTCAAAAAAGCCATCCCTTCTCCAAACTTCCTTATTTCTGTTCATGTACCACCATCTTTTTTCTTCCTTTTTACTTATTTTTTTATTTTTAAAGTAACAGGGTTTTGTTTTTGCTTTTTTTACCTGTCCTTCCCACAACATTTCCTCCCAAACAGATTAAAAAAGACATCTTCAATAAATTTCTACATGGCACAGCAAAGCAAATTCCCACATAAGCCTTGTCCCAAAATGTTTCTCTCTTTTTCTCTTTTAAGGTCATTATATTTCTTTCTTTCAGGAGGATGCATTTCAGCTTTATTCTTTTAGACTTAAAATTTATTATTGTGTTGGCCTGAGTCCTAAAGTCTTCCAAAGTTGTTTTCTCTATAACACTGGTTCAATCTGTATCAAGTCATAATGCTTTCAGTTTCCTGAAAATTTCAGCATTTCTTATGGAACAATAATATTTTATTACATTCAAACATCACAATTTTTTTTAGCCATTCCCCAATAGGAGAAGAAGCTATCCCCCCACTTGTTTTCTATCTTCTAGCCACCATGAAACAAACACTTATAAATATTTTTATACATTGATCCTTTTTCTTTTTCTTTTATTCCTTTTGGGTATAGGTTGAGTAGTGGTATAGTGGTGTCAAAGGGTAAGTACAACTTGGTAACTTTCTGGGCAGAGTTACAAATTGCTTTCCAAAATAGCTGGACTAACTCACAGCTCTATCAATAGTGCAGTAACTTACCTATTTCCCCAGAGCCCCACCAACATTTGCCATTTTCCTTTTTGGTTATCTTTGCCAGTCTGATAGGTATACAGCAGAATGTCAAAGTTGCTTTAATTTGTATTTCTTTAATTATTAGTGATCTAGATTTAGAGCATTTAAAAAATATGACTGTTAATAGCTTGTTTTTCTTTGAAAACTGCTTGTTCAAATCCTTTGAACATTTATCTACTGGAAAATGCTCTTAATCGTAAATTTGAATCAGTTCTTTATGTATCTTAGAAATGAGATTTTCATCAGAAAAATTTGTGGCAAAGATTTTTTCCCAGTTACTAGTTTCCCTTCTGCTTTTTACTACATTATTTTATTTGTGTAAAAATGTTTCAATTTTATATAATAAAAACTGTCCATTTCATTTTGTGTAATCTTCTCTATCACTTGTTCAGTCATGAACTTTTTCCTTATCCATATATTTAAAAAATAATTTCTTCTTTATAGTTCTCATTTATTTATGTTTTAACCTTAAGGGTTTGTTCGGTAAAACTCACACTCAGTCAAAAGGCTACACTCAAAATCTTAGAAGGCCATATGGCCTTGAAGTAGAAGGTTCCCCACCCTTGGAATCTAATTTCTGCCAAAATTTTGTCTGGTTTCCCCAGAAATTAATTTAGGTTGTCTTATCATTTCGAGTATATTATCTCAACTTACTCATGAGCAATTAATATTTTTCCAATTATTTAGGTCCATATTTCTGCAAAGTGTGTTTTGTAATTAGATTCATTTAATCCCTATATGAATTATTGCAGATATATTCCCAAGTATAACTTCTGAAGTTTTTTTGAATGGAATTTTTCTTTTTGCTGGGTTTTATTTGTTACATGTAGGGACACTGATGATTTATATTATATTCTAAAAATTTCTTGAAGTATATTTCAATTAATTATTTGTTGATTCTTTAGGGTTCTTTAAGGGCATCCTTTTTTTAAAAAATGACAATTTTGGAGGTTTTGTCTGTGCTTATTCTCTCAATTTGTTCATTTTATTGTTATAGCTAGCATTTCTAGTACTCTGTTAAATAGTAGTGGTTTTCATGGACATCCTTACTTTACTCCTAATCTTATTGGAGAGGCTTCCAATTTTTCTCCATTATGTAGAATATTTCCTCTTGTATTTAGATAAGCACTTTTTACTACTTTAAGAAAAGGTTCATTTATCCTTATGATTTTTAGAGGTTTTTGAAAAATAGAATTGAATGTTGGAGTTTGTCAAAAGCCTTTTCAGCATCTATTGATATAATTACATGGTTTTTGTTATTTGTATTTATTAGAATGATTTGTTACAGTCTTTCTTATGCTGATACAACCCTGAATTCCTGGTATAAACTCAACCTAGTCATAGTGTATGATCTTTTTTTTTTTTTTTTTTTTGCAGGGGGGATGGTAGGGCAATTGGGGTTAAGTGACTTGCCCAAGGTCACATGGCTAGATTTTTTTTGTGTCAAATGTCTGAGGCTCAATCTGAACCCAGGTCCTCCTGACTCCAGGGCTGATGTTCTACTCACTGTGTCACCTAGCTGCCCCAGTGTATAATTTTTCTAATGTGTTATTTTAGCCTACTTGCTATTGTGTTATTTATAATTTTTATATTAATGTTCAATAGGGATAATGGTCTATAGTTTTCTTTCTCTGCTTTATCTCTCTCTGGTTAAGGTGTCAAGATCATATTTGCATCACAGAAACAAGTTGGAAAGGCAGTACCACCATTTTTCTAGATACAAAATCTAGTAAACTTATAGTCACTCCCCCAACCCCTCACCTACAACTCCAATTAATGACCAAGTTTTGTCAAATTTAACTTTACAATATTTCTCACATCTTTTCCTTTTTCTCTACTCACATAGACACCATCCTAGTTCAGTATCCCAACTGGATTACTGCAAAAGCCTTTAATTGATGTCCCTGTCTCAAGTCTATCCTCTCTCTAGTTCCTTCTCTATATAAATAACAAATTGATACTCACAAAACTTGGATTGCTAATCTTCCCTTTTTCTCCCCACCCCTTAGTCTTAAAAAGTTCTCTACTACCTATAGGATAAAACAAAAACTTATCAGTCAGACACTTAAAGCCTTCCATAGTCTGGTTTCTAACTATATTTCTAATTTTGTTTCAACATTACTGACCTTCCAGTGAAGCTGGCCAGAATGTTAGTTGTTCCCTCTATGTGACATTCTATTCCCTACTTTCATGCCCTTGTCCAAGTTCCTGCATATCTGGAATGCATTCCTTCCTCACCTTGGCCTTGAAGATTCTTGGTGTCCCTTCAAAGCATAGCTTTGTATATACTTTATGTTTGCTTGGGTTTCTGTTGTATTTCCTGGTAGAAGAGAAATTCCTTGAGGACAGGGGCTGTTTCTTATATATTCACCAGCTAACAGTGTCTTGCCCAAGGCATGAGTGACATTTAGAAAATGTTAATGAAATTGAATTAAATTGAATTGAGAGAGAGGAGGAAATAAGACACCTGTGTTTGCAGAATAAGCTACAGGAATTTTCACTAAAACCACTGGCTTCCTAATATGTCCGAAGAGGATATTTTTCAACTCTCACCCAATCAATCAAGTATTTATCATGCACCAAAAAGATCTGCCAACTCAACTTTTCCAATAGAGAATTCAACTCACAAGCTTTTAAGTGAGTTAAAGCAATGAAAAGAGGAGCCCTTCCCAAGGAGACAGTTATTGTCCTATTGGCCTGCATCAGGGGTGGTGAACCTACGGCATTGAGGCCACATGTGGCCTTCTATGTCCTTAAGTGCAGCTTCTTCACTGAGTTCAAGTTTTATAGAACAAAGCCATAAAAGGCCTTGAGGTCACAGGTTCCCCACCCTTGGGTGGTTCTTCTAAGCTGCTGTCTTTTATCCTATTCAAAAGCTCAATGAAACCGATGGGTTCAAAGGCCCCTTAAAAATGAGCTGGTTTCCTTATCCTTCCCCGGACATTCCTCTGATCCAATAAAACCAGAAGCCAAACTCTGATTTTCACCAGCCTGTATAGCACCTCTAACTTTATGAGTCAAAATTTAATGTTCACCTCTTTGGCACTGTGTTTCAGTCATTTTATGGCCCATTTTCTTTTCTCTTTAATTTAATTTTTTTTAATAAACAAAAATATATTTTCTTTCTTTTTTTTTTTTTTTCTCTAGAGGCAGTTAGGTTTTGAAGTAAATAGAGCCTAGGTCAGGAGTCAGGAAGACCTGAGTTCATATCTGGTCTCAGCTCTATGGAACTGGGCAAGTCACTTACCCTCTGTTTGTCTTAGTTTCCTCATCTGTAAAGTGGGAATAATCACAGGACCTACCTCCCATGGTTTTGTGAGGATCTAATGAGACATTAGTTGTTGGGTTTGGGAGCTTTTTTTTGGGGGGGGGGTAGATATTAGTTGCAAAGCTCTTGACACAATACCTGGCTGGTAGAAGATGCTTAAATGCTTCTTCCCCCATCTTATCACTTGGGGGAGTGGTCAGGGGAAACATTCTCACCCTGATTGTGTCCAAAAGGCAGCCCCCTTTCTCAGCAGAGAAAGGCTCTTTTTCTCTTACTGGGGACAGAATGAAGCTAGGGAGAAACTTACTGACTTGGATTCACATGTTACTTTAAAATTTTGAAGGACTTGATAAGTTTTTGTCCTTTGGTGTACACTCGGGATGCCACCTCCTCCAGGAAGCCTCTCCTGATCTGCTCTCCCCTATAGTCTATTTCTACCTCTCCCTTGACCTTTTGTTTATTTTGAACACAACTTTATGGACACGTGTCACTTTCCCCTATCAAATGTAAGCTCCTTGAGGGCAGGTCCTTTTCCATTTAGGTCTTTGTGTCCCCAGTGCCTAGCACAAAGTGGACACTTAATTTGATTGGTTGATTCCTTCTAGGTAAAGCCAGAACCTAATTGTTTTGGCAGAAACCAACCACCAAGGAACGGGTGAATCAAGAACTCTGTATGGCCTGTGTGATACAAGTCTTTGTACAGGACAGGCATCTTTCAGGTCATTGATATTCCAGGCTCACTGGGGGCTCCACAGGAGAAAACCTCACATCAGAGGATCAGCATTCCTGGCCTTTACTAGACTGAGGCTGTGTTAGAAATTCTGTGGATAAAATTAAAATGTTAAATAAATCTTTTAACAATGGACTATAGTAATTAAGGGAATAACTAGGGGGTGCCATAGTACATAGAGTGCTGGGCCTGGATTCAGGAAAACTCATCTTCCTGAGTTCAAATCTGGCCTCAGACACTCACTAGCTGTATGACCCTGGGCAAGTCACTTAACCCTGTTTGCCTCAGTTTCCTCATTTGTAAAATGAGCTGGAGGAGGGAATGGCAAACTTCATCAGTATCTCTGCCAAGAAAACCCCAAATGTGTTCAAGAAGAGTCAGACACAACTGAAAGAATTCAGCAACAGTACAGTAATTAAAATAACTGTGTGCAGCCCTAAACAAAAATCAGTGTCTCCCACTGCCAACTGGTTCTGGTGAATGACATAGATTTGGAGACAGAAAATCTAGTTCCAAATCTTGACTCTTCTACTTACTACTTATGTAACCCTTCGAAGTGCTGTCCCCTCTCTTAAAACAACAGCCTTAGATATCTTCTACTTCCTTATTAGCTCTAAATTCTCCTTTCTCAGAGCCAAGAAGGAACCTTGTCTCCTGCCCCATTCCCACCTCCCCTCCCCCAGGCTGCCTTCTGCACAAAAAGGAAGAGGCTTCAAGGGCCAGTGATAGACAATCACTTAGGAGTCCAATTGTAAAAAAGGCAGAGGGAAAAGTCTGGCTGAAGGCCCATGGCCTGCCTCCAGGGCTCCTGCTTCAATGGGGAAACACGAATTGTGAAGTGTGTGTGTATTTGTTTTCAAATTAAGCACTTAGTGATTATTACTTTACAAGTCATAAAGCATTTAGTGGCTTTAAACTTATCAGCCTTCAATGTATGACATTTCACATTGGCTAAGAAAACCATGACAGAAGAGATAAAAGTCATACCAGCTTCAGAAACGATAAACAAAGAAATGGAATGGTCGATAATTCCTGGTTAAAAGAAGCCATTATCTCAGATGAACATAAGAAGACCTTCTTCTGATTCAGGAGGGACACACTCAGGTCATGAGACTAAACCATTCCAGGTCCCCTCCCCCAAACTCTCCTTTACTTCCAAAAAGGTCAAGAAAAAGTTGCAATGGGCAAAGGAACAGCTGGGTCTTGCAACTTTCAAGTGAGAAAAGCCCATGTGTTTCATCACAAATGAATGCACTAGGAAACAGTTTTAGAAAACTTTTTTGCAGAATGTACAATCTAATCAACACTCAGAGAAACGTGTGTCTGCATGGAGGGGAATGGATTATAAATAACAGTCTGTATTTACTTTAGTCTGGGAACTATGGAAATGTCTGTTTATGACCTCATTTGAGAGCTCACAGTTGGAATGGATGACAGAGGAGATTTCATAAGGCGAGTGGTGCAGGGTGACTATGAGTTATCCCTGAACACGCCCAAGCAGGAGGTGGTCATGTGTTCCATCTGAAGGCTTTGGATCAAGTGCACAACGTCCAACTGGGGGCCATCAGGCATGCCTTCTTCCATTGTACCGCTATGGGCAAGTCATGCTGATACTGTGATAACTGCCATTTACCTGGGCTTCACAGTTTCTGATCTGCATTAGTAAAGAGAATTTCCTAAAGTGGGAATTTTCCCTTCCCAATGACATCCCAGGTCAGGTCCCAATCCTCTATTCCTAAAGTCTCCAAAGAGCTTTATTATTTTTTTTATTATGAACTTAAGAAATAAAATAGGTATTTCCATAACCAAGTGCTTTCTGTACTTGATCTCATGTTCATCTCAGATACAATGAACTCCCCTTGTCTTCGAAGGAGGACCACAAGAAGAGGGTCAAGGCACAAGAAATCCTATAGAAATGTCTCAAACCACTCTGAGCTGTATCGGACCTAAATATCAAACCCTGTATGGGAGCTGAGAGTGCAGTGGGACGATCAGCCATGGCAGGGGTGGGGGACCTTGGACCGAGAGGCCACATGTGGCCTTCTAGATCCTTGGGTTGGGTCATTTGACTGAATCCAAGTTTTATAGAACAAATCTTTACACTATGGGGATTTGTTCTGTGAGGTTTGGGTTCAGTCAGAGGGTCCCACTTAGAAGGCCACATGCTGTCTCAAGGCCAAGGTTCCCCACCCCTGAGCTAAGGAGTGACTCCAAGGTGTTAAGCCAATGGATGCAATTCAATTCATTGCCTGAAATTGCTATCTCTCTCCACACTGTGCAGACTCACACAACTGCTCCCCTGTTCTGGTGTGTGCACTCTCCTCATTCCAGCTTCATCTTCCTTCAAGGCTTAGCTCCAATGCCACCCCCATGGAGCCTTCTCTGATGGCCAGGTCTCCACCAACTTAGTTAGCACTTTAAGATTTGCCAAGTGTCTTGCAGATCTTATCTCATTTGAGCCTTACAACAGCCCTGGGGGGCAGGTGCTATTATTACTCCCCATTATTCAGTTGACACTGAGGCAAATAGGGTTAAGTGACTTGCCCAAGTTTAAACATCTAGTAAGTGTTTGAGGCTGGATTTGAACTCAGGTCTTCCTGACTCCAGGCTCAGTATTCTATATTACCTAAACACCACTGTATCCCTTTTATCTAGCACAGTTCCTGGCACATTTGATAGATATCTGTTGAATTAAATTGAACTGAATTCTTTTGCCTAAAATTCTAACACTCTTTAACTGCCCCTCCTGAAGACTGTGGAGGGTCTTAAATGTCAGATTAAGGAGTGCGGATTTTACCCCACAGGCTGTATAGGGCATCGTTGAGATATTGGGCAGGGCAGTGGTACTTTGGCAGACGTGAATCTTAAGAAGAGCGTGTTCAGGAGGGACAGTGGCACAGAAGAGTCCACCTAGTCATTTGTTCTAGGAAAAAGCAAAGAGTAGAAACTGAGAATGCAGTGAATGTTGACTACAACCAGTACCCTTCCCCAAAGCCCTGGGCCTCATCATCATAGCCCCCTCCCCCAATATCTGGGCAATGCCAAGAGCATCTGTTTAAATCAGTTAAATCCATTTGAATAAACCTGTCTACAAATTGGCAGATGAGACTTGCCACAACATTTGTTCCATCTCCTATTTTATTCTTTGTTTTAAAAATTTCTCGGTTTTAGCTTCACAAATAAGTTTGCTTTTACTAAGTAGATGTCATTGTTTTTGAATTGTACCTTAAATTAACTTTGTTTTGTTTTTAAGTCCCAAATCAAGCTTTTCTCTTGCACTAGAACAGACCCTACCTGTCAATATGCAGTAAGACTCACCAAACTGCAAAAGAACAGTATTAATGTATTGACCACCAAATAAATTGTTGGTAACACTGCGGCTCCCCTCCAGCCCAGATGAATCTTTCCTTAGGCATCCATTCTAAAATGTTGTCCTGCCATCTTCTGTCTGGGCTACCTTGTTGATACAGGTAATCACCAAGAATGACCCCCTCCCCAGCCTCGAGGTTTGAGGCAGCTGTGGGCTTTTTGGCCACCACACCACTATTGGAGTTTGCAGTCCACCAAAACCCTCAGGTTCTTTTCAGAACAGCTATCTGTCTGTGGCTCTTCTATTCTATATTTGTGGGGCATAATGTTTTTGTATCAAAGTGCAAGTTGACATTTATCCCTATTGGATTTCACTTTATTAGAATCAGCCCAGCACTCTCTCCTGTGAAGATCCTTTCCAATTCCCACTGTGTTAACTATCCCTCCCAGTTTAGTGTCATCCAAAAATGTGATCACATAAATCTCTGACTTTATCCAAATCGCTGATTTTCAAAAATAGTAGAGAGTCCACTTAGATCCTTGGGGCATTTCACTACAGACCTCCTGCCATATTCACACTGAACCTCTTTGAGTTTGGTGATCCAACGAATTCAGAATCTATCTGATGGCATTATTACCTAATCTGCTTCTCTCCATCTTCTCCATTGGAATACCATGAGATTCTTTATCAAAAGTTTTGCTAAAATCTAGGCATCCACAGCCTTCTCCTTCATCTACAAGTTTAGTATGCTCAACGAAAGGAAAGGATGCTAATCTGGCATAACTTGTTCTTAACACAGTCATACTGACTCTTGGTAATCACTTCCTAGATGTTAGTTTTCTCATATATAAATGGGGATAATAACAATAGCATCTATCTCCCAGGATTAATGGAAGGATGAAACGGGCTAACTGTAGAACGCTTAACCCAGTGCCTGGCACACAGCAAGTTCTAAAAAATTGTTATTGTTTCTGGAATTTACCCTCCAGAATGATGGCCAATTTGCCTGGCCCATATAGCTTTCAGATTCTATTCTCTTTCCTTTTCTCCTTTTTGAAAACTGGGATGTTTTCCCTTCCTTTTCTCTAATCTTGGAGAACTTATCCCATTTTCCAGAATCTTTCAGACACCTTGGTGAGTTACTCAGTCATCACAATTGCTCATTCTTTCAGGACTTGTCAATGAGCTAGTTTCATTTGGACCAAGTGATTCAAAATCATCAAGAGTATTTTCTGACTATCTCCTTACTTTTTATTGGGCATCAGTTTCCTTGCCCTCATTTTTGCTTATTATTTCTGGTGTGAAAGTTATTCCACTTTGAAGAGAATATGAAGTGAGGGCTAAAAGCTCCTCTTCCTTCTTTGATCCTATGTTTTCTCCCAATGTAACTAAAAAAGCCATTGTTAAAAATTATCCTTACCTGTCCACCCAGACTTACATATAGTTACTTTCTGTTATTGGCCATCCTACCATCTTCTGTACATTTTTTATTTTTTGCTCTTTGGAGGGCAGTTGGGGTTAAGTGACTTGCCCAAGGTCACACAGCTAATTGTGTTTCTGTCTGAGGTCATATTTGAACTAAAGTCCTCTTGACTCTAGGGCCAGTGCTCTATTCACTGTGCCACCTAGCCCCCCCTTCTGTACATTTTTTGTAAACAGAAGAAGAAGAAGAAGAAGAAGAAGAAGAAGAAGAAGAAGAAGAAGAAGAAGAAGAAGGAGAAGGAGAAGGAGAAGGAGAAGAAGAAGAAGAAGAAGAAATTAAATTACTTAGTGAGTTCTCTGTGCATCATCATCAGTCTTTTCAAATTTCATTTTTTTCTCCCTATTGGAATTGTTTCTATCTTCAGAATTTTATTCTTTTTTTTTTTTTTTTTTTTAAAGCAATTGGGGTTAAGTAACTTGCTCAAGGTTACACGGCTAGTCATTTGATTTATGCGTGGTGCTCATTTTCTGAGGCCGGATCTGATCTCGGGTCATCCAAACTCGAGGCCGGCGCTCTTACTCACTGCGCCACCTAGCCGCCCCTTTAGGGCAATTGGGGTTAAGTAACTTGCCCAAGGTTACCGGCTAGGTTTTTGTTTGTGCGGATTAGGTGTTGGAGGCCGGCTCCGAACTCAGGTCCTTCTGATTCCAGGGCCGGCGCTCTATTCACTGCGCCACCTAGCCGCCCCAGATGAAATTTTTTTTTTTTTTTTTTTTTCAGAATTTTATTCTTAACCATCTCCCATTCCTTCTGGTCTGACTTGCTCTGAAACATTTAGTCCATGGGATCCAATCTACTTTTCTTCTGAACCCACTGGAAGCCAATTTCTCCAAATTTAGGCACAAGCCAAACTATGTCTAATTTTTCTCTTCTTTTTTATTGTAATCTCTAGCATAGAATGGCTGCTTCCCCACCCTGTCACCCATGGTTCCTATCATCTTCACTTCAACAATTCATTCATCTGTTAGTGAGAATCTGATCCATAATAGAATTTCCCTTTGTTCTTCCACATTTTGATGAATGAAGTCCTTCCTAAAACAAGTCCAGCAACTCAGGCAGATGTCTGGATAATTGAAGTCCACTATCATTACATTATCACACAGGCTTGTTATGTCTTTCTCAAACTCCTCATCTATTTCCTTTTTCTGTCCAAAGGTCAAGAGTATACTCCAATAACAACATCACTTCTGTACCTCTTCCATTGACCTTTACTCAAATGTTCTTCCTATTGTCTTTCAGCTCTGATTCCTAGATTTACTCACATGATTATACCTTCTTAATACCTAATGCTACCCCATACCACATCCCCCCCTTTTCTAACCTATCCTGCTTATTTTGAATAAGGTATACCCACCCAGAACCATGGTCCAGTTAGGGCATCATCCCACCAAGTCTCAGGGATGCTTAGAAGGTCAAATTTGTCCTTTGCATTAGACCTTCTTGTATGTTGCCTAAAATTTGTTTATTTGTATATAGACACTTGAGGGCAGGGGTCTCATTACTGACTCTTCTCTTGAGTTTCAGGTCTGAACTTGTCACCCCTGCCCTTAAGTATCTAACTTTGGGATCTCCATCATCAATCTTTCTCCTCCACCATCCCTTTTAATTTAGAGCCCTTTTGATTAGATTTGCAAGACCTGAAAAATGCATTTGGTAGATGCATTCTACCTCTGGCCAAGAATTTGTCACGCTTTTATCGTAAGCCATGTTCCAAAACATCCAAATTCTGTTCTCAAATACCACCTTCTTATCCAGCCATTTACTCGCCAAATCAATTTTTCTTTTCTCTATCTCTTGCCTTTAATAGACAACAGTAAGGGAAATACAACCTATGCCTCTTTGGCCTTCAGTTTCTTGCTCAAAAATTCATAATCACCGTCAATATTTTGACATTACTTCTGGTAGTTTCATTTGTGCCTATATGAATCACCATCATCATGATGTCTTGGTACTGGGGGGGCCTTCCTGCTCCCCACTCTCTTCAGCTTCATTTTATGTATTATCTTCTCCCATTTGATGGTAAGCTCATTGAAGGCAGGGAAAGCCTTTCTTTTCCTTATTTGAATCCCCAGGGCTTAACCCAGTACTTGGCACATAGTAGGCTCTTTATAACTATTAATTGTATGGAATTTCATTGTATCTGTAAAGTGAGGAGTAGGATTTGATCATTGTTAAGATTCTTTATAACTTTCTGAGTTTATAATTCTGAGTCAAAATGGTAATTATAATAGAGAGTTTTTATATAGTGCATTATAATATAAGTATAATCAAAATGGGAACCCTAACTCCTACCTTATTCACCAAAGAGGTCTGCAAACAAATTGAGCCTCATTAGAACCATTTTATTCTTAAGATCATTGACTTAGACCTGGAGGGGACCTTACAGGGCCTTTGAGTCCCTCAAGATGAGGCTCAGAGAGTCCAAGGGACAAATGAAATGAGATAAAATATTTCCACATAAAGTCAAAATGAGTAATTGATTCCTTGAACTCTGCCCTGCTTGGCTACAATAGTCTGTTCTCTGGCCACTGGTATGAAGTAGGCACACCCTTGACAATTTGACCTCCAAGTCTCCAGGATTTGAAAATGCTTGAGAAATCCATTTTCCTTCTGGTTTTTAATGCTCCAGAACACTGATTACAATCATAAATAATGCTTACTTCATGCCTAATGGGGCTAACATCATGTATGATGGCATTTCATCTGAGGAAGCATAAAAATAGCCCAAGAAATCATTACTGAAAATGCAAAGCAAATTTGAAAAATCAGCCAAGTTCAAAATGAGAGGCTCCTTGTTGATTTCTGTTAAAACTAAATGTGGAGCAAGGGCTCTGGCCAGAGGAGAGGAAACATCCCTCCCTTCATTTTATTTTTCTTTTTAAAAAATTTTGCATCTTGTGCATATTATTTTTTTTTTCGATACCATAGGTATTTCTGGTCATTCTGCCTCCCTTTGAAACACAGAAAAAGTTAAGCAAAATCAACCATCACAGTGACACATACAAAAGAGTGGGCAACATTTGCATCTTTAAAAAAATTGAAAATTTGTCTGTGTATTAGCCCATCTTTCTGAGTAAAAGTAAGAAGTATTTTTCTGTGGGGTCAAGATTGATCATTAAAATTATACAATACTCATTTAATTTTGGTTCTTTCCACTTATGTGATTACTATCATTACACATTTCTCTCTCAGTCTCTGTCTCTCTCTGTTTCTCTCTGTCTCTCCCTCTCTATCTCTGTCTCCCTGTCTCTCGGTCTCTCTCATAATCTCATTAGCTCCCAGGAATTTAATGATCAACTCTATGCAGATTATTCCAAGATCTATATATCCAGTCCTAATCTTTCTTCTGAGCTGCAGTCCCATACCCATAACATTAAGCATTCAAATTGTATTACCATGGATATATCAAGCTCAACATGCTCTTGACCTTACTCACTTATCTTTCCCCCTTAACCCACATTTCCTATTTCTAACTTCTTCATTTTATTCAAAGGAACCACCATCTTTCTAGTCATGTAGGTTTGCAACCTTCAGTGTCATCCCCCACTCCTGCCCCTTCCCCCACCACATACATCCAAATAGTTGTGAAGTCCTGCCAATTCTTCTACAATCTAGTTGCATCTTCCTCCTCTTCGGGTACATGACCACAACCATAGTTCAGGCCCTCACTATCTCTTGCCTGGATTATTACAGTGGCCTCCTAATTGGTCTCTCTGCCATATGTCTATCTTCATTCCACTCCATCCTCCACTCAGCTGCCAAAGTGCAGGTCTGACTATATCCCTGCTTCCTCCAATAAATTCTACTGGTTTCCTATCACCTCCAGGATCAAATACAAGTTCCTCTGCATAATGTTTAAAATCCCTTCACCACCTGGCCCCAGTCAACCCTTCAAGATTTAAGACACATTACTCTTCTGCCTGTAACCCACTTTTCAGCCAAACTGGTCTTTGTGCTGCTTCTCACAATGTACACTCCCATCTCTGTGCTTTTGCACAACCTGTTTCCCATGTCTGGAATATTTTCCCTCCTCATCTTCACCTCTGAAGATAAACTCATCCAGAGGAAATATACATGACTGATCTTTCTTAAGGGTGTTTGCATTTTAAACATGGAGGCAAAATACTGTTTAGCTCAAGCCAGAGTTTTTCAAGCTGGTTTTTCCCATGAGGAGCAAGAGACCTCATAAGTCTATGCTGCTTGGGAGGTGGGGAGCATTGGTCAACACTATTAAGTATTTCCTAGAACAACTCCTATCTAAATACATCCATTTAAAAAAATGAAAAGTTCAAATCAAAGTCAACCAAAGCAAGATTATCACAATGAATTCATTCCAACTGACAGTGAATGCAGTGAAGTGGTTATTTAATACAATATGGACTGACAAGGTCAAATCTGAGTCTGCTGGTCTTGAATTTTGAATGCTGATGGGGCACAATGTGCAACCATTAGCATTAGCCAGCATAGACTTTGGATACAGATGAATTGAGTTCTCATGACACAGGCTGCTTCTGAACATGTGTAAACTTGAAGTTAAATGCTCTTGGTATAAAAGTACCAGAAGATCTCTTGCATTTCTCAACATCAGTCATTTTGGTAAGTAAAATGCAACAAGATTTTTTAAGTATCTTTTTTATGAAAAAAATTCAAGAACAGTTATAGATGAATAAATAAATAACATGAAGTTTTCAACAATTAAATTTTAATGTCAATTTCTTTATTGTCTTTAATTCTTCCAGTGAAATATTTTCCCTTTGCGATGGATAATTAAATCACCAGATAGAAGATAAAATCCATTGGAGCAGCTGACAGTAGTAATGACAGTTTAAATAATGGGAAAAAGAAATACTAACTAAAAAGCCCAAGTCAAGAAAATATGATCTACTCTATTAATTATTTGGATTCATAAGTAGTTATTGATTGAGAGGAAAGATCACAGTATTTACTTTAGCTGTAGATAACATGAAACTTAATAAAACACAATGGAAATCTTGAAATTGTACATGAAGGGCATGTTGGTAAGACCAGCCAATTTTTCAAGAGAAAATTAGATGATTCTAATAGGAATGACAAACTTTTTTTAAAAGCAGGTATGTGACAGCAAAAGGATTGCTTGCATTATGTAAGTGTGCTTGTAGAATTACAGAATGTGAAAAGACTCATTGGAGAGAAGGAATGTTGTTGCTGTTTATAACTATTTATATGGTCCAATCAATGCTTGGCAAATCATGTGCCAAGCTGCTTTGAATGGGTTCTTCTTGCAGATAAAAGTAGGAAGGAGAATCACTCATATACCTGAAGACCTTTTCCATAAATGAATTGAGAAACTAAAATCTTGATGTATTTAAGTATGTCCATTTGATTATATACATACAATTTGTTGAAATTGGTGTTATGAAAGATTTGGTGTTCAGCAAACCAATTGATAACAATGCCACATCAAGGGGAAATTTCAATACAATTGACAACTTTTTATGTGAAAATGATCCAACAGGGAGAATTTTATTGGGCTACAGGCAGGTGGGGCTCAGTCTGTGTCAGGATGAAATGCACTTCTACATGTAATAGTAGAGGCTGGATGCATTGCCAGCTTCACAAATACTTTTATACCAAAACATAAGTGAGGAGTCACATGTGGTTTTTCATGTTGTCTCAAGAATTGTCGATTTTTTTTTTTTGCTTTTTTTGGAGGGGGGAAAGTAGAGCAATTGGGGTTAAGTGACTTGCCCAAAGTCACACAGCTAGTTTTGTGTTAAGTGTTTGGGGCTGAATTTGAACTCGGGTCCTCCTGACTCCAGGCCCAGTGCTCCATTCACTGCACCACCTAGCTGCCCCTAAGAACTGTCGATTTTACAAACATAGTTCATTAAAAGGTGCAACCTTGTGGGGATGATTTAGGACAGCTGTAAAATGAGGGGGAGGGTTGGACCAAATGACATTTAAAAATAACAACTAGTATTCACATAGTACCTGTCACGTACTAGGAACCGTGCTCAGTGCTTTTCTGATATTATCTCATTTGTTCCATGCAAAAACCTTTGGGGTAGATGCTATTATCATCTTCATTTTACAGTTGAGGAAACAGAGGTTAAGTGACTTGCCCAGGGTCACACAGCCAATAAGTGTCTGAGGTCAGATTTGAATTTAGGTCTTCCTGGCTCAAAACCCCACACCTATCCATAGTCCCACCTGTGAGCTTAGTGCTTATGGACTTCAGCGTTAGAATATCATTTTTTTTAATGTGGCTAACCTAAGTCCCTTCCCACTTTAGGTTAAACCTAAATCCTCTCTTCAGTGAGATGGAAAACAGCCAGCTAGCACCTATTCTTTATGCTGAAGGCTTTTCTGTGTTTGGAAATAAATACAGGAGGTGATGATGTGTCTACATATTGTTTTCATTTATTGTTCTTGCAGCAGAATCATTTCCAAATGCCTTCCAGATATTATTTACAATCCTTACTTAGGACCATAACTAATTAGAGCAATTACTCTAATACACTGTACCACTCGATTATTATTTCAATTACCATGTGAACTTGACTTAATGGGCCTCTTCCCATCAGGTTTGAAACACAGAGACTTTTCTGATGTTAGGGGTCACTGCTCTATTCTAGGTGATGGATGGTGGTCAACATCTCTGCAGTTATTGTCAGACTCCCGGGCAGCATCTGCCATGGTGGCTCATGAAGTTATTTTAACCCATTCATGATCTTCCTCGTATGGAAATCCAGCCATTGCAGTCACTCTCTTCTGGTCTCTAGAAGAGGGCCCTTGGCCAAGGTTTTGTAGGAATGATGAGTGTGGGATGTCAGAGTTGGAAGGGTACTTGGAGATCACCTAATCCTAAACCTCTCATTAAAAATGATTTTTTACTTTTTAAATTAACAAGCATTTGTTTTCTCTGCCTCCTACTTTTTTCCCTTTCCATGAGTAAAAGAAAAAAGAATGAAACCCTTGTGACAAATAATCAAACAAAATGAATTCCTTCATTGGTCATGTTCAAAAGTGTGTGTTCGTTCTGTATCCTGAGTCTATCGCCTCTCTGTAAGGAGGTGAGTAACCTGTTTCATCAATGGTTCTTTGGATCATGATTGGTCATCGGGCTGATCAGAGTTCTTAATACTTTCACACAGAGAGGCCAAACAACCTTGCCCAGGTCACACAGTCAGAGGCAGTGTCAGGATTTGAATCAAGCTTTCTAGTTAAGAGATTGCTACTCCTGCAAGGGCATATTGGGTGATTTTGTTTCCACACTCCCACCCATCCCACTCACCCCACCTGGTCATATAGTGAGGTTGAAGGATAACTGAGGCCCAGTTAGGATGCCACATTGGTATTTATAGCCTGTTAAGTGAAAAAGAGAAAGACGTCCCCTGGGGGCATGAAGGGGAAGGACCTTCTGTGACTGACCTATCAGAGGATTTGGACAAATGGACCACAGGATGAGCAGGATGGGCAGGATGGGCAGGCAGGGCAGGATCAGAATCTGTATCACTAGTGAGCTCTCCCAAATGGAAGAAATTATAAGTCCATTGGGTGTTTTGGAGGTTTTTCCCAAAGCAAATTAATGAGGCCACTAAGAGAGTGAAAGGGACACTGGAAATTGGCACACTCTTCATGTGGTGCCGTTCCCTACCCTACACGTCCCTTCTGTTCAGTGTCTGGTTAGCCTGAGACTCAGATAAAAGTGAATAGATCAGATAGGAATTACTCAACAAAAGTCTCCCCCCAACAAACCCATTGTTATACAGCTAGAAAATTGGGAGGTATAGAGGTAAGAATGGATGCATAGGGATCTTTGTGATAAAAGGGAGCTTTTAAGCTCCTTGAGAGCAGGGAGTGTAATTTTGGTGTCCTCAGTGCCCAGCACAGTGCTAGTCACATAGTAGGTGCTTAAAACTGCTTGGCCAATGAATGGCTGAAAGTTGGCCCAGTAAGGACCACTAGAGATGGATCACTGTATTTAGGACTAATTTTGACAATAGACAGCCGTTTAAATTGAACAAAATTGCCTACAAGGTGTGATTTCAGGGAGCTGGGAAGAATAAATCCTCCCTGACTGTCCTAATTTTCCTTCTGTGTCAGAGAGATAAACCCAGCAGACAAACCCAGTAAATCTCCCCTTGATTCCATCCCGCCAGGCATGCTCATCAAACAAGTGACCAGGTATGGCTTAAATCAAACTACCATCAGATGGGCACACAGCTGGCTAGGGGGCTTCTTCACAAAGTGATTATTAATGATTCCAGATTAGCTGGGAGAGGGTCAGGGAATGAGGGAAAGGAATAATGGTACAGGGAAGAAGTCTAGCAAATGGAAATGCCCGAGGGGATTCATCTGCAGCATTTGGGTTAATTCCTTATTGTGCAGTCCTCTGGTGACTCAATTGATCTGCAATTCCTTGGTGTACTTGTTCCCTCCATCAGCAGATAGGACAACTCCCAGAGAATGCTTCAGCCTGTGGAGTTCTTGTCCATATCCTTCTCTAAAGCCTCTAAAGGGGACCTATTCATTATAGTGAAAACCTTCCTCTGGCTTCTTGTGCTTCATCATTAGAGAATTTTCCTTCCTGCTATTATGAACTTGACAAACATTAACAAATACAACCATGTCCTCATACAAAGAAGTACTGAAAGAGAAGACTTCCTAGGAAACTATCCACGAATCTTCCCTTGTTATAGCTTGTGTATTTCAGATTTAACATAGGAGTTCCATCACTGCACTGTGTGTCTGTGATCTCTCTCTCTGAATGAGCTTTCTTTCCTTATCTTCTGGGTACTTTTAAATGATTTACTGACTTGCTTTTCTTTCTTTTCTTCTTTAGTATCACTATAAAAAACTCCCATTATCCTTGACTTTCTTCCCTCCACCAAGAAAACCCTTCCTTGTAAGAAACTATATCCATTCATGCAAGTAACATAATATAAGCAATACACATTCATGCAAAACAAATGCACCCATTGACTATATTTGAAAATATATGTTTCATTCTGTCCCTCTAATTCATCACGTTTCTCCTGAGAGAGAGGGCAGAAAGCTTTATCACCAGCATCCCAGAGTCAGGATTGGTCTTTGACTCAGTCCTAGTTTATTTAGAACTTGTTGGGATCTCAGAGCCCATGTAGCCTAATGTCCTCATTTTGTAGATGAGGAAAAGGAGGCCCCTGGATGTTAACTGACTAGTCCTTGAATTTTCAGTTATTTTCCTTCACATTGTTGTAGTTACTGTATAAATGATTCTCCTGATTCTGCTCACTTGATTCTGTATCAGTTCATACAAGTCTTTCCAGGTCTCTCTGAATCTGTCCCTTTAGCCATTTATTACGACATAATAATATTCTGTTACATTTATATAGCAATACTTTGTTGAGTCATTCCCATATCAGTAGATGTCAGTATCCAAATTCACAATCATTTCTTAAGTCCTTACTATGTGCCAGGAGCTGTTCTAAGCCCTAGGGATACAAAGAAAGACACAAATAATGGTAAAACCGCAGTCCCTGCCTCTCAAGGAATTCAGATTCTAATGGGGGAAGATTAAATGCAACGTGTGTTTGTGTGTGTGTGTGTGTGTGTGTGTGTGTGTGTGTGTGTGTGTAAAATAGCAGGAAACTTCAGAAGGAAGGTACTAACAACAAAGACAATTCAGAAAGACCTCTTGTAGAAGGTAAACAGAGGTAAAGGAGATAGAGCCTTCCAGGCATGTGGGATAGCTACTACCACAGCCTGGAAGATGAGAAATGGAAAGTTGCTGGAATGTTGAATTTGTGGAGAGTAAAGTATAAGAAAATGAGAAAGGCAGGAAGGGTCCAGGCTATGAAGGGCTTTGAATGACAAACAAAATAGCTTCTGTTTGATCCTGAAGGTAATAGGGAGTCATTGGAGATCTTTGAACAGAGGAGTAACATGTTTAGAAGAATTACCTTGGCAGCTGAGTGGGGGATGGAGTGGGGGTGTCTTGGAAGACAATAGATGAGGTATGGTTATGGCTGTATGAATGTAGAGAAGGGACATCTTGGGGAGCAGTGAAGGTGGAAATGGCTGACTATGATGTTATCATTGGCCACATCAGTTCTTCACAACTGTCTATTTAGTCAGAGAGGGCCTGGGATCTGGACTGGATGCTGGATGGGGGCCAGTTATATCGCATGCTACATCTTTGAAGATTTGCAAATACGTTTCAATGCATGGCTCTTGGAACTAAACATTAATATGTAGACTAACTTTTTTTTCCCTCTACATGAAAGAAATCTTATCAAATGCATAGATGTTTTTCTATGGTAGAGGGAGTTAGAACAGTGTCAGAGTCAGAGATTTGGGAAATCTTGAGAAGGAAACATCCACATTTCTCGAACAGATTTAAGTTGACCTAAGACAAAATGAGCATTTCTAAGAAGTTTGTTGCCTTCTCTGCGTTTGCATAGAGCTGGGGAAGAGATGCTTGGTGAGTAGTGAAAAGAGAGTTAGCTTTGGAACCAAAAGGCCTGGGTTCAAGTCCTGACTCTTCCATTTGCTGCTTTTGTTACTTTTGACTAAGAGTTTTCTTTATGTCTGAACATGTTACTCTCCATAACTGTCAATGGCTCCCTATTACATCTAGCATAAATGCAAGTTTCTCAGCTTAGCCAAGCATTCAAGGCTCTTTATTATCTGACTCCATCTATGCTTTGCAGTCTTATTTAAAATTACTGCCCTCCACCCACTCTCTGTTAGTCAAGTTGTTATCCAAAGTTCTATTCCATCTCTCATCTCCACTTATTTGAACACGCTTTCCTCTCCCCCCAACAACCCATCCATGCTCATCACTGTCTATCAGAATTATTCCTTTCTTTCAAGACTTAACTTGAAGGCTGTGAAGCCCTCCCTGATCCACCCTTACCTCATTTTTGCTTCTCCTCCCCCTCCTCCCATTACTTTGGGCTATATGATATCTCTCCAATAGAATGCTTGGGAAAGGTCTTTGTTGTTGGGAAGTGGAAAGTTTTCAGTAGTTACTCACTGAATTGAAATTAACATTACACTGTAATTGGTCTAATTTCATCTTCAAGACAACCCTCTGAAATATAGTAGAAGTATTAATATCACCATTTTTTGGATGGGAAACTTGAGACACAGAGGGGTTGTGACTTATCCAAAGTCACAAAGCTATTGTCCAGGGTGGTATCTGAGCCCAGGTTGGTTACTCCTTACTCCAGATCCAGAATACTTTTCATTATGCCACGTGGATCAGTTTCATTTCTTCAAGCCTCAGTTTACTCAGCTTTGAAATGGAGATGAATGGAATTATATAGGCTATCCTCCCTCCCCCAGTCCTAAAACTTCAACCAGAGTGAAAGGTCTGGCCCTCTTGCACCCAATGAGCAGGGATTCACCTGGAAAATACCCACAAGCAGCTATGTATTTATGAAAATTTAGGTGCAATCAGCTACCCACCCGCAGGGGCATCAGGGTCACTCTCTGCCAAAATGTTCATGTGCTGAAATTTTTTCCAGGCTTCAGCTCATTCCATCTAGGAATAAAACAATGTTGTTCATATCCTGGGGTGCAAAGGTAGCAAAATGGGAATGTCATTCAATAGATAATTATTCCCTCATGATTCTGAGCCTAAGTGAGCTACTGAACTCATGCAATTGGATTTTTAGTGTGAATGGGACAAGGAGGATGATCTTTGATCCATGGTGAGAGCTTCCATAGGAGGCAGGGAACACCCAAGAGGTAGAGCATTTATTATGTTGAGATTCCAATGAAAGTTTCCGCTTAGGAGGAGTGAAAAATGATAGACTCTTCCAGGGAGACAGTAGAAGAATCCCCCAGAGTGTGGCTCAGGAACACAAGTGTCTCTTAATAGCTCACTTTTCCCCTGCTCTGTTTGTAAGCTTTGCACCAAATCTATATTCTGTTTCATTCCTAGGTATTGTCTTTCAAGAATCCATGAGCACAATGCAAATTTTTATGCACCTAAGGGCTGTGTGCTCGGAATAGTGATAGGCCCCCTGTGGCATCAATGGAAAAAAATGAAAATCTTTGCTAATTAGGTACCTTTGTAATGAGCAAATGTAATGATTTCTATTATGCAACCAAGTATGAGAATTTCTTTCATTTTCAACTGCAATTCTTCATTGCTATACAAGTCCTCATTTTATTTTTCAGATCAATAGTTGGTACACAGAGCTAATGGATGTGAAATGTTAATATGCTATCAAATAGCAAATTAGGCTTTTTGGTGCTTGGAACATTGTTCTGATCAGGAGACACACTGGTGGTACAACCATCAGAGGGGCATGAGTGCCTTGTGCTGTGGGCTGTTCTGAAGCTTCTGGATCATGGGGCCCTTCCTGGTCCCTGCAGGCCTCCTAAAACATCCCAATGGTGCTTTGGTTAAATGCTTTCCTCTCCTAGGCCTGGCTCCTAAACTCCATCTGGTTCTGAAATGTGTTTTCTCAAGGGGTATAATGAGCATTTGCTTTCTGTTGTCCTGGCTCAGCCAATGATGATTCCAATCAATGGGAAAGATTTTCATGGGGGTAGTTTTACAATATTGGGTCTAGGGAGCTCCAGATACAAGATGAACTCAGTTACATTTTATTGCTAATTGACCAGATAAACTTCCTGCAGTCTTCTTAAAGTACTTTGGAATTTAGTTTCCATCTGTAACCACAGGAAGCTTTGGAAGATCACAGGAGGTCTTGGATAGCTAGAGAGAGTTCCCTGGCCAAGGCTTACAGCTGGCTTGTCAGAGCATCGGTGGGCGGGGCCGGATGCCCGAGGCCATGCCCCCATTACACATGGTGGAACTTATACACATGGTGGACCTGCTCGAGGTTCTTAATCCCCCTCCAGTGTCCACCCATGAGTAAGTAGCTGCTTCCCTACACTGCCCACCTAGTGTGTGGTCCGGGAAAGCAGCTGTATTTGGATAGAGTTTGAGAACCCTTGTAGTCTCACACCCAGGAAAGTGTGCTGGGCTTTGAGTAAGGAGACCTGAACTTAAACCTTGGCTCTGCCATTAAATAACTGCATGAACATAGGCCAGTCATTTCACCACTATGAGCTAGTCTCAGTTTCCCCATCTGTAAAATGGAGCTGATAATGTTGTATTACATTCCTCCTAACGCTATCTAAATGTGCCACCATTGTTATTGGGTCTTAATCAATATGGGTAACCCTGTAGGGTGGTCACTTTCACAGGCAGGTGGGAAATTTGTCTATAATTTATAGTTAATGTCTGGGACATTGAGAAATTAAATAACATGCCCAAGGTCATTCATTCAGTCAGTTAGTCAAAAAGCATTTATTAAGCACCTCCTGTGTTCCAGGCTCTGTGTTAAAAGCTGGGGATTCAAAGAAGGGGAAAAAACTGCTAACAAAACCCATTTAGTGCTCTTGAGGAACTCCCAGTCTAATAGGGGAGAAAATACAAAAAGAGCTCTGTAGAAACAAGCTACATACACTGGAGATAATCAATGTCATACAGTCACCAATAGGGTCCTACAGGTATTAAGGAACAGGACAGGGCAGGATTTGAATGCAGGTGGGACTCTAAATTTGATGCGAAAGAAATCTTGGAACGGTGGAAAACTGGAGTCACAGTCAATTAGGGTTTGAGTCCTGTCTCTGATAGTTAATATTAATAGAATTAGTCAGTCAATAAACATTTATTAATTAAATATCTATTAAGCACCTACTGTGTGCCAGGGACTAAAGGCTAATCATGGACAATTACTTAAAGCTCTCTGTGCCTCAGTTTCCTCAAGACAATAATCATACCTGCAGCACCTACCTAACCTGAATGACAGAGTGGGACATAGAGGATAGAGAACCAGCCTTGTAGGCAGGAAGACCAGCATTCAAGTCCTGACTATGACAGGCCCTAGCTGGTGCCCTTGGGCAAGTCATTTAACCTCAGTCCTCCTAACCCAGCAGTTCTCTAAGACTGTAAGTTACAAGTGAGTAGCCCAACTGATGATGAATTACAGATCCAGACATTTTTTTTTAAAGTGATCTATCTTACAGAGATGCTATGAAGCTCTCTGACTTCCATCAAGTCCCAGCTAAAATCCCCCCTTGTACAGGAAGCCTTCCTGGATTCCCCTTAATTCTAGTGCCTTGCCTCCAGTGATTATCTCCAATTTATCCTGTCTAGAGTTTGTTTACACAAATTCGCTTTCACGTTGCCTAACCCATTAGACTGGGCACTCCCTGAGCCCAGGAACTGTCTTTTGCTTTTCTTTATATCACTAGTGCTTAACACAATCACTGGTGCTTAATAAATATTTATGGACTGATTGACAATGTGTGTAAATTCTTTGCAGACATTAAAGAGCTATAATTATATCAGTTATCATTATCATCATTAGAAACAGTATCCCTGGAGGTGAGGGACGTTGTAGGGTCCTTTTCTTTTCTATTTTTTCTTTTTTCTTTTTGGAGGGCAATTGGGGTTAAGTAACTTGCCCAAGGTCACGTGGCTAGGTTTTTGTTTGTTTGTGTGTGTTAAGTGTCTGAGGTCAGATCTGAACTCAGGTCCTTCTGACTCCAGGGCCAACGCTCTACTCACTGTGCCACCTAGCTGCCCCTGTAGGGTCCTTTTCTGAGGTGGACAAGATTCCCTCTCAATGATTCTATAGACTCAGTTTCCCTCTGTTAATGGTGACGCTTTGAACCTGAGGTATAAAATAATAATCCAGGCCACAGTGGGATGGTTTGAGCACTACATCAAGGCCCAGATGAACTGAAATAACCTGGCTAGGGTTAGTCTAAGATTGTCAGTGGATCTGGGACAGATACGTAGAAAGCCACAGATAAGAGGCAGACAGATTGGGAGGGTGTAGAAGGGTGTCGCTGCCCACAGCATACATTAATGCTTACAGAGCATTTAACCAACAGTATTCACAATGGACATGGGAGGTAGTTACTATAAGTATTCTTATCCTCAATTACCTGTGTGACCTGAGACAGTCACAATACCCCAGGCCTCAGTTAGCTCTTCTCTAAAATGGGAGTTGGATAAGGGGGTTCCTGCGGTTACCTCTAGCTCTATGAGTTAACAAGGCCACAAATCCTTTGGACACCCAGTAATAATAGCACTCACTTTCCAATAAGAATAATCAAATTGGGTGGCCATTGGGCTAGGTGGCCTCTGAGGTCCCTCCTAGCCCTAGATAAATGAGCCTATGATTCTCAGGTATAGTGACTTGTCCAGGTCACGAAGCTATCTGAAGCTAGATTCAGATCTGGCCTAGCTCCAAATCCAACCACTTCCACTTTATAATTCTGCCTTATGTCTGTCCACAGTATCAAGGATCTTGGCACGTGCATAATTTTTTAAGATAGAAATTGAGGAAGAGAAACTAATAGAGAATCAAAGTTGTTAAATGCATCTCCTAACTATGCTAGAGCCTGAAATTTTATGTTTACCCATAACATTTTCTCTTTGCAATAAAAAAATATCTAAATGTGATAGCAAAGCAGCAGGGAACCCCAAAGAGGGCAGTTATCACTAACCTGAGGGAGAACAGCCATTTAAAAGGCCTCTTTTCCTTGTGGCCCCCTTGCTTATAAGCATTTCATGATAAATCCATCCCCAGCTAATGCCTGAGATAGTTTAAATAGAGGGCAGAGTAGTCTCTGGTGTTCCATTGAGGGATAATGAGTTGTAGCACCCCCCAAAGAAACAGGAAATCTTTTCCACTTGAACATTTGCTCTCCCTTTTTGAATGGATGAGAACATCAATCTCAAAGGAGAGCAAGAGAGATAGGGAAAAGGGAGGGTGAAAGGCCAAGGGAGTAGACTGAGTTATGGGGTTATTTCTATACATCATCCAAACGTGTGCCATCTATCAGGTCTGGTCCAGGAGAATGTGACAAACATTACTTCCGTGTGATTTGTAAAGGAGGGCAGGGATCCTACAGTCTCTGGGAATTCCAAGTCCCAAGGGGACCAAAGGTGACGGAGAGACTCAGGATGGGCACATATGGGCTAAAGCCCATTACCAAGCAGGACTTGTGCACAGGAAGGCACATAAAAGACACCCCCATGGAATTTATGACAGGTAAAGATGGTGGGCCGGAGGCAACAGCTGGATGGTCAAATACTACATTGGTGGTCCCTGGGATTGTCAGCAAATTAGCAGAAAGTCTCCAGGGCCTGGGGCTGATTTATGGAAAGGCATAGATGAGAACTGGACAGAATGAGAAGGTGTGGAGGAATGTTGCTATCCACCCAATGGAACCATATAGATCCATCAAAGTATCAGTCAGTCAGTCAATGAGCATTTATTAAGTGCTACTATGTATTGGGAATAGAGTCTCTAACCCAGAGAATCATAGTGTTGCATTGTGCAGATCCCTTTAGTGAGATGCACCACTGAGAGGGAGTATCATGAGACAAAAATAGAGTTGGCCTTGGACTGAGACCACCTGGGTTCCTATCTCTGATGCTTACTAGCTGTGTGAGCATGGGCTTTGTTTCCTGCTCCATAAAATGGGCACAAGCATAGCACTCACCTTCAATGTTGTTGTAAGGGCCAAAGAAATTTGTAGATGAAATCCTTTGCAAACTTTAAGGCACCACATAAATGTAAGCCATTAATATTATTTTTGACCTGCTGCTCTGGTTTAACTCAATTAGGTCCGTTAAAGAGAATTGTTGGGTGGGTACTGAAGTTGGGTGGCCCCAGCTTGATCACATCGCCCTAGGATCTCCTTTATCCTCTCCTCCATCCCAAGATGGTGAAGCATTGGTGCTCCTCTGCCATGATTTACCCCCACCTTTGTTTAGAAAAGAACTCATTTATGGAGGGATGTAAGAGAGGCAAGATGATTCCTTGCCATCACACACAGGCCACATCTCTCCCCCTTTAATTAAGTGCCCAGTTGGCTGGGTGCAGCATCAGAAGAGCTCGAGGCAGGTCCTCCTCATGGTGGTGAATCCCCTTGAGTGAGCCTATGGAGGACTGGGACAGGCATCTCACAGAGCAGGCAGACACGGTTTAGCTGAGAGCTGTGCGGGGGGAAGCAATGCTCATATCAATAGAAGTACTGGGTTATTGGGTGGGCCTGAGCAGCACATGGTGCAGTCAGAATCCATCTTTCCTCGCTGGACATTTGAGAAAATGGTAAAATAGAATACAGTCAGCTTCTGATATGGGGCTTCTTATCTTGGATGGGAAATATACTCTATTTAACTATCATTGGCTTACTTTGTAAGTCTAAATGTTTAATTTTATGCATTTTAAAACACTGTTCTTAGAAGGGGCCCCAGGTTTCACCTGACTGCCAGAAGGGTCCATAACACATAAAAATTTCAGAACCCCCGAGTCTCATCTCTACATTTTACTGATGAGGACACTGGGGCTCAGTGGCTTCCCAGGGTCATGGAATCCTATGCTGGAATGGCCATCCAAACGTCATTTAATCCAAGCTTTCATTTTACAAATGAGGAAACTGAAATCTATAAGGAGAAAGTGACTTAGCTAAGGTTGTAGGATTGTAGATTTAAAACTGGAAGGAACCGGAGAACCCCTCGTGTAAGCTCATCATTTTATAGATGAGGAATTTGAGGCACAGAGAAGTACATTGTCTGCTCCAAAACAATGGGGAATTTGAACCCTGGTCCTCTGAGAATCTCTGATGCTCCTTCCACTGGGGTACATGGTATTCCACTGATAACCAACCATCCCATTCCAGACAAAAGAAAATGAGCCAACATATAAAATGAGCAGTACCAGGAAAACAAGTCACATCAGCAACAATACTGTAAAGACAAACAAGTTGGAGAGCCTTAGGAACTCTGATCAACACAATGAATTAACTGTAATTTTGGTCAAGTCACTAGGGAATTGACTACACCCCTGCCCCACCCCCAACAGAAGGTGATAGACTCAGGAAGCAGTGTGTTGTTTTGGGGACTTGGCTAATGGGGGGAAGTTGTTTCACTCAACGATACATATTTTTAATGAATTTTGTTTTTCTTGCTTTTAATGGGTGAGGGATGGTAGGAGAGAGAGGTTTGGGAACTGACTATAAAATGAAATTGAGTTAAAAGAAAAAGTGAACTGTTTTCAGAATCCTACAGGAATGAAAGCCCACAGATAGAGGCAAATCCACACATTAGGGACCTTACTCACCAGTCTATCAGTCTGAACATTTATTACACTCTAGGATCTTCCTTAAGTCCCCTAGCCCCCAGCACTGCCCAGCACTGTGCTAAGCTCTGGACCAGACACTGGATAACACTATCCCACTCAAAATCAGTCGCAGAAATTGCTTGAGAAGCTTCCAAGCTGGTTCCTATTAGTAACAGGACCAAGTACCAACTCCTTTGTCACTTCAGTCCATTCACATGCAGACTCCACCTGGCCTTTCCAGGCTTCTTTCCTCTACACTCTATGTCAGCCAAATACCCATGCATGGCATTTATCTCCCACCTCCACGCCTTTGCCCAGGCTGTATATCCCTTTCTCCTCCTCACCTCCTTCCCTTCTACTCAATGACTTCAAAGCTCCTTCCTACAGGGGACCTTTCTGGATTTCCTCTGTTGTTTGTGCTGCTCCCTTCCCTGGAAATCCCTTTGTAATTAGGATTGTTGGGTCATAAATCTAGAGAAAGAAGGGGCTTTAGGGGTCATCGTGCCCATTCTCCCCTCATTTTACAGATGAAGACACTGAGGCTCAGAGACTAAAGTGCCTGCCCAAGGTCACATGGGTAACACAGTTAGAAGTAGGATTTGAACCCAGCTCCCCTCTCTCCAAAGTTAGTGCCCTCTCCTTGGCATAAGTGTTGTGTCTGTTCATTTGTGAACATGTTTTCTGGAATAGAACATAAGTTGCTGGAGGGCAAAGACTCTCATTTTTGCCTTTGTGGTAGCAAAGTGGATATAGTGCAGGAAGACTTCCTGAGTTCAAATCTGGCCTCAGACACTTCCTAGCCATGTGACCCTGGGCAAGTCACTTTAACCTGTTTGCCTCAGTTTCCCCAAATGTAAAATGATCTGGATAAGGAAATGTCAAACCACTTTAGTATCTCCGCTGAGTAAACCCCCAACGAGGTCATGAAGAATCAGATAGGACTGAGCAACAACAACCTCTGGTGTCTAACATGAAATAGGTATTTAGGAAATGCTTTTCAATTGAGTGACATAATGAATGTAGGAACAGGTGGGAAATTGGAGGCTAGACAAGAAAAGAAGGAACGGTGTATTGGGATCTAGTATGTGTATTTGAACATGCACCATATCTTCATAATCTAATATAAGCCAAGGAACAGGGACAAAAAAGAGGGAGAGGGATAGAGAGGGAAAGAGAAGGGGGGGGGGGATTTTGGAAGGGCTCAATGGGGCTGAACCTTGTTGAGGATAATAAGAGGTAGAGACTGTGCTCTTGGCACTTGGCACAGCAAGCCCAAGAACAGAGAGGTAGGAGATTGCAGAGTTCTGTCAAATAGAACCTTCTTTTATTTGGTAAAGAGCTTTTAAGATGTTAGATCCAGACCTGAGGGCTTTGGGCTTTGCACTTTCCATTTTTCAGGCTGAAGCCATTTCTCTGATTTCTTTATCTCTCTTTTTTGGGGGGGTTAACAATCTTGCTTTAATCAAACATATGTCATTTACCTAGTTCAGGGGGAAAAGGTCAGCACCCCAAACTTCAGAGAATACAAACAAATTACAAGCAGAAGAGAAACAGATCAGTGGACAGGCTTCCAGCTGTCTGACCATTACATCCATACCTAGTTAGTTACCAGAGAGGGAAGCACCAACATTTGGGTTTTCAAAGCCAGGGGGCTCAATGGCTGCCCAGAGTCTCCTCTGGTCAAATCACACAACTCTTCTCAAAGTGAGCTCCCATTTCTTTATCTCTTGTTGTGGAGAGTTGAGGGTGGGGAGATTTCTCTCTTCTCTCTCATTCACAGTGATTAAACATAATGAGACAATAAATCATTTGTTTCCATCAGTTATCAAGCTGATCTAAGCAGCTGTTATGGCACCAGCATAAAATGGGAACCATTTCAATGGTTCAACCAAATGGGGGAAAGAAGTCAGCATGAGCTGTTTCCCCCTTTCTTCATACTAAGCTAGCTTTCTTCAGTTCACTTTCTAGCAGAGTGAGAACACTCAAGCTGGGCCAACAATTGTTTCAGATGACACTGATTCTGAGCTGTTGAATCCAGCTCACTTGATGACAGCCCCTCTGTTCATCAGATCTTCACAAACTATTCATTTAATAGATTCCCTAATCTTGATGTGGAGAAATGGGAATCTCATTATACAAGCTCTTTGGTGACATTCCATAGACAGCCTTTCACTCATTAGCTGCCTCATGGTTCAATAGATACCAGAGTAAAGAAAGTCTTACTTTTCAAACCATTTGCTAGTCTAACTTTTACCCAGTAAGAAGATAAATTCAGACTCCCCCCCACCCCCGCTTCTTTGGATTCTTACTAGATTTCATATCCAGTTTGGGGGAAGGAATACTTAAAAACAACAACAATGAAGGGAATTCTGAAGCCAACTTGAGTTTGTTGACTTGAACCCAGCTATTTATTTGTCTAATAGAGCCATTGAGTGGAAAAGGACCTTCCCAGATTATTTTCTTATCTCCCTCTTTCCAGTTAGGATTAAACCCACACCAGAAAGACAATTGCCTGCCCTCTTCTTAAAATACACCCAGAGGAAGGTGTCTGTAGATTTCAGATAGTTATGCTTTTACATAATTATTTATTTCAAGACTTCAGTGTATCTCACAAGTGCAGGTACTTCTCCCCTTAGCTCACATTTATTTAATGCTTTAAAGTTTGCTAAATGAGAAGCAACAACATGAAATGAAAAGAGGGCTGGCTCTGGATTAGGGCAAACTCTAATACAGGTAGGTAGGTGGTTGTTAAATCAACTGTAAGTTCAGGTGGGGTCAGGTGGGTGTGATATGGCTTCTTGTATAGGTAGTCTTAATCAAAGACAGAAATTTTACTTGTGCACACACACATACTTGTATGACAATACCTTTCACTTGCTGGTACTATTCCTGAATTTTTAAGATCTTATTAGTCCCTCCCCCCATATAGCTATGTGTATATCTAAGATAATGGGCTTTATCGTAGGTATAGGTATATAGGTATATATCTTACTAAGTAGCAAGACTACATATGAATGCCCTGCCTAGCTATAGATATTCTATAAAGACCTCCCAGATCTATGTCTGAATTTAAGCAATGAAGATAGACCCTCAGAAGCAAGTGCTCTCAGGTATAAACCATAGAATCCAACGATCTCTGTAAGCAGAAGCACTGTATGACTGGAGACCATGAGATGTATTCCCTGGGGAACCGGAAGGAACACCAATCAAGAGGCCAAGAGCAGCCACACCTTATCTTCAAGAGTGGTCAGCTATGGGCACACATCCACGTGGTTCTCAATAAATAAAGAGAAATAGATGGTACATAAACACATAAAACACGTACAACATGTTTTTATGATTTTGTATTTTTGTGTATCCCTAGCACTTAGCACAGTGCCTACCTGGCACATAATAGGTTCTTAGTCAATGCCCACTGAGGGCACACAGTGTGTTTTGCTGCCTGGTTACCTCTCTGAACTTGGCCAAAGCTCAGGATGGCACTTTCTGTCTTTGGGACCCTTTTGTCATCTCCAAATACTCTATGCAGAGTCAAGTTGTGGTTTAATGCTGGAGTTTCTTTTTTTTTATAATTTATATATATATATATATATATTTTTTTATTTTTGCTTTTTGGAGGGCAATTGGGGTTAAGTGACTTGCCCAAAGTCACACAGCTAGTAAGTGTGTCAAGTTTCTGAGGCCAGATTTGAACTCAGGTCCTTCTGACTTCAGGGCCAGTGCTCTATTCACTGCTCCACCTAGCTGCCCCAATGCTGGAGTTTCTTATCCAAACTGGCCCTACCAACCGATGCTCTGCCTGGTCTTCTTGACCTGGGACAGGGGGATTGATTGTAGGAAACTAATGTGGAATAAACATTGTCTTCCTCTTTACTCTGTCCCTCCTAGACTGGCTGAGAATTTTGGCCGGGATCAGATTCCATCTTTGCATTAAATAAACCCCTCAGACTGCCTGGAAGACCCTCAAGAAACATGACCTGAGTGTATCTGGGAGTTGGGAAAGTCAATCTTTCTTTTTGACAGAATCTCTAGAGCCTCTGGGGTATCCTGAAAGATAGTTATGGCAATGTGGGAGTCCCAAAATTCCTAGTTTTTTGTAGGCCTGGCCTCTCTTACAGGAAATTCTTTATCCTGTCTTCCCCATACTCCTTCTCCTCTGCTTGTCTAGAATCTTCCATGATGGAAACGTCCATGTGCCAACCCTGTGTAATGGAGTAACTGGTCAATGAGGGCCTGGGCCTCAGTTGATGAGTGCATTTTCACTTTCTAGTAGATTATATGTAATTTACAATGTGTAATATTCTGACTGATTTTGATTGGAAGCTTGAAGAACCCTCTTCCAGATGTGATTGAGTAGTGGTGCTGCATTGACAAAGAGCCTTTTAATTGACTGAGGAGCTGGAGGGTGCATAGAGAAGGTTCAAGCAGATGGTCTCACTCTCTTTCCTGGTGGCTTTAGGGAAGGAGGCTTCCTGTGAGTCACTGAGTTGGGGAGAGTCAGAATGCCTTATCTTCTACCTGGATGCCATGTGTCTGTCAATATACAGTCCCCCTCTTTCTTTTGCATTTATATTTTCATGATCTTAGGTGAATGAGTATCTGAAGATGGAATTGATCAGGTTAAAACCTTACAAGCTTTGAGAGTTCAGAAGAGCAATGAGAGCTGTTCTCAGCAACCAAAGCCAATAGCAGCAGTAGCTGAGTCTGATGAGGAATCAGGCCTGAGGAAGAACCTACTTGAAACAGCCCAGAAGAAGTTTGACTTGTCAGCAGAGACACTTCATTTGACAAGCAGATTACTCAGTTGAGCCAGAGAGTGATTCATCCATCATCAATACCACACCTAGAATTGTGCTTAGTGGGGACTCCAAGAAGGGAGAAAAGAACTCCTAGAGTTGGGGATTTTGAGGTACCCTTAGTCCCCATGTGTGTCTCAGCAACTTTGTGCCTTAAATTTAAGCTCACTGTCCCCAGGAACTTATGTATAGAGAGGACCATATTCTCTCCTGTGATGGCAAGCACAAAAGTAGTTCACACTTTGTTTCAGTTATTGAATTAACACCTTGTTTCAGTTCAAGTTTCTTTTGAGCCTTGTATCAAGTCTGTTAAGAAACAGAACAAGTGAACCTCACAATTTGTGAACCCTAGAACTTGTGAACTCCTGAGGAGGAGCTAATGACCATGTATAAGGAGAGCCCCAGGGCTAGAGACAACAGAACTGAGAAGAGGACTCTTGTGATGGCAGAGTCAAGAAGGAGAAAACTTGTGGTACCCCAGCACTCTGTCTGTCTGCTCTGTCTGTGTTAATGTTTGTTTGTGATACTTTGTACAGAAGCCCTGGGACCTTACTGGAAGCCCTGAAAGAGGATTTTCTGGTTGTATGTTTACAGAAGTCCTGGAGGAAGGTTTTGGAGGTCCTAGGACTTTACTGATGATTTGTGCTGACCTCCTGGACCTTGTTTGTGAATCTGTGTTGATTTCTATGTTGATGATTTGTGTTGAGTTCTCAGACTTTGTTGATGGGTCTGAGTTGATTCACAGGCAGATAGTGAATTGATGATGGTGCTGACAATGTGCATGAATACTATTGTGGCTCTTTCAAGCTTAGTCTTCCCAGAAACAGGAACTGTGAAGGACTTGAGGTAGACTGAGGAATGGGAACTGGATGAAGAACTGCTCAAGGAGCTGGACAAGAAACTGGGAGCTGCCTGCCTTTGAGCCCAGGTGACAATTGGAGCTGGGACCATGGAAGAGGAACCATGGAAGTTGAGAGCCAGCCTCAAGTCAAACTGAAAGAAGACTTTATTTGGATACTGTGTACTGACTGAGAAGATTATGATTTACTGTGACCAAGGGTGGAGAATTTTGACTTTTGTACTTTGTGATTGAATTAAGGATTTTGTGATTGACTAAGTGATTGGACTTTGTTGAAAACTATTTTGACCACTGTGGTGAAAACTATGTGGCCATTTTCTGTGATAAGTTATTGTGAATGCTGCATTTTGATAAGTTGTAACATTGTGAATGCTGTACCTTGATTTATTGTGAATATTTTGCTCTGATTTGTTATTGAATAGAGTGTTCACTGTACTGTGTATTCAGAACCTTGAAAGCCATTCATAGCAGCCAACCTCTGGAAAGCTGCTCATGTCTGGCCTTACATCCCCCCAATATCCCTCCCCTCCCAAAACTGGGAAGTTATTCTGTAACTTCTTTCATTGTTATATCCTCCAGTAAATGCTCTTTTGTAAATGTTAATTTGTATCATCTCGTTGATTGATGTTGGAGGAAGCACACTAGATGGGGTCTCATGAGCACTAGAAACTCTAGCCCTCAAGTATACCCAGTGATAGAATCCTGAGGGAAGAAGTAGTTGATTGCATTCTGGGTACCTGGCCTGCTAGTTAGAGTGAGGGTAGGGGAATCAGAATGAAGGATAGGGCTATATTTTTAAAAGGGGTGGGGTGGAGAGCTTCTCTGGACAGTCACAAGCATATCCATGCCTGTGGCATTAGAGATGGGAAGCCAAAAGTCAATCCGACATGCCTGAGCAAGAACTTAACCTTCCCTTTAGAGTCCATGGCCCTTACCTCTGTCATCGAGCTGCCTAGATATGGAAGGTGTGCAGGATCCAGGCATCCCATGTAATGACTAAGGAGTGATAGAAGCTTGTGAGGGGCAAGTAAGCTTCTTCAGGGCAGGGACTATTTTATTTTGTGTCTTTGAGTCCCCAGTACTTAGCTTGGCAAAATAGTAGGTGATGAATAAATCCTTGTTGACTGATTGACCATTGCATACCCCCTTCTTCCTATTGACACAGCATGAAGAGGCCTGTACCAATGAATGTGACTCCCTCTCTGATTGTAACCCTGTTTGCCATTACCACTACTCCTCCCCTCCCCAAATCAACCTATCAGTAATAAATTAGAATCTGTTAATAGGTGCCAACCCCTGTGCTAAGCCTCAGACTACCCATGTCCTATATCAGGATTTAAGTCATCCCTTCAGCGAGTTAAGATGCCCTGTTAGAAAGTCCTCTTGCATTAAGCATTACTGGCTTCTCTGAATCTCTTATGGAAATCTCCCAAGACCCAAGATGCCTGGCCTGGCCTGTATGGTGTTAATGGGAACGTTCATTTTTAAGATCTTCCCTGCCACTAGGCTTAAGTGCACCTGGAGCCTGTGGTAGGAGGCTTGTTTTTAGGAGATACTTTGTGATTGGGCAGTGGGTCAAGAAGATTGTTACATTCTCTGAGCCAGGAGTAGGCTATATAATCCCTGATGTGAGGCTTTGTTTTGGGGTTCACTTTGAGAAGTGTTGTGTAACTTGACCAGCTGAGACTCTGGGTAGCCATTGAGAGCCCCCCAGCTTTGAAAAACCCAGATGTTGATGCTTCCCCCTCTGGTAAATGTGATTTGGTATGGATGTAATGGTTGGACAGTTATAGGCCTGTCTGCTTGAAATGTTTCTGTCTGTATACTCTGAAGTTCGGGGTGCTGACCTTTTTCCCCTAAACTAGGTAAATGATATGTTTGATTGATTAAAGCAAAATTGTTAACCCATTTTGAGTTGCTTTCTTTTAGCAAAGCAGATCTAAGAACGTGTGTTGGTAGCCACCCTGGGGATGCTGGGGTGCTTGCTGCTACATATGTGCATAGACAAAAGATGCTAAGAGGATTGAGTCACAAGTGTTGCTTGCTTGATGCTAACATGCTACCTATGAGGAGACCAAGATTTGGCCTTTGACTACACACTCTTTTTTCTGGCACCCTTCATTATCCTCCCAGAAACACACTTTACTACAACGTTTGGTTTGTTCTGCATTTTTCTGTATGCTTCTATCTTATCCAGCAGCCATACAAAGGCATTTCTCTGGACACAAATGTGAGGAAGGTGGGCTCAGTCTGCAACACTGGCTCCCTTCCATCCTTTCCATCCTTTCCTTTACAAGTACGAGTCAGATCTGTGGGCTTCCATAACAACTTGGTGACGTTAGCAACTGTGGCCCCATGGGCTCACCAAGAGGAGAGTTTCATCTGATGGAAGATTCTGCTTCCTGATGATCATCTTTTAAGAACCTATGTTCTTTCTCACTAATAGGTCCCTAACCACCCCATTAGACTCTCTAATCATGCTTGCACCTGCTGTACCACGGCACAATAGGATGAGTGTCATATTGGGGCTTGCTTGGAAGGTATTTCCTGAAGCCCTGGGGTAGGAGAAGATGCTCATTTGGGGAACAGAGTGAGACTTTAAGCCAGCAAAGGGCCCAAACGCTACACGATCGTTTTCCAGTTTGGCTCATTCAATGGTAATAATCATCCACATTTCTCTAGTGAATTTAAGATCTCCAAAGCCATTTCCTCACAACTACTCTCTGGTGTTGGGAGAACATGATCATTGCTCCCAGTTTACAGTCCCGCCTGAGATCCAGACTCAGCCCCCATCTATTGGTCAGCCTACAAAATCTACATGAGTAAAACAGAACATTGGCACATTACAAGCCACCCTTTTACCCCTGGGTGATTATCACCTTAAGGGATGCTGTAATGAGGGCATTTTTGTAAAACATTTCACAAGAAGCAGTAGGACAAAGGGGAGAGACAGAGCTGGCCTTGAAACCTGGAAGTCCAGCCTTTGACCCATCAAGCCTAGTGACCATGAACAGGTCATTTTACCACTCAGTGCTGGAGGTAGCTCCCCAAGATTAGAAGCTATACAGAGGGTGCTGATATAGTTTGGTAGAAGGATTATCTTCATACTGGAGTTCTCTATACAAAAGAAATCATAGGTCCAGTCCTTATCCATATATAAATATGCATTCATGTTATTAGTCAGTTTTCTAGCAGGTCCCAATTAGCATGGATGGAGGGAGTTTCCTTACTGGGAATTCCCTACTAGTTAGAGAAAGTAAAGTATGTGTATAAATATAGAATTATATATGTCTACGTGCCTATACACATACATGTAATTATATACACATGTAATCTTAGACAATAGTACACACGTATAATATATAATTACATATGTGCATACACACATATAATTATACATATATTATTATTTGACTGATTCAACATTTGGATGTTGGGTCAAGGTCTTTGTTCCAACTTAATTCAGTAATAACAGCCTACCAACTTCAAGGAAATGTTCTTTCTCTTATTGGTAGATTCCTTCTTCTCCAAGGGAGACTTTGATTCCTGCCAGGAAAAGAAGCAGAACACTGGGGCCAAAGGCCATTCTGGGATTCTTAAAGAGAGGGAGCACAAGGCTAGACTATCTGTTCCCTTAAATATCGTTCATCTCTAGGCAATGCAATCTCTAGGCTCAACCCAAACTCCTGATTGCTATTTCTTTTTTGTTTGTTTGCTTGCTTGCTTTTTTGGAGGGGGAAAGGAAGGGCAATTGGATTTAAGTGACTTGCCCAAGGTCACACAGCTAGTAAGTGTTAAGTGTCTGAGGCTGGATTTGAACTGAGGTCCTCCTGACTCCAGGGCTGGTGCTCTATTCACTGCACCACCTAGCCACCCCCTGATTGCTATTCTTAATGAGGAAATGGAATGGGACAAGCTTTATATCCAAGGGTTGACTCCCTTACCACAAGATACCAGTTCCACAATGAATACACAGAGCAAATAGCAAAGAAACTCGTTCATTCAAGGCAATAGCAAAATAGAAATCAGAGAAATAATACATAGGAGAATTTATACTAGAGTCTAATATAGATACTAGACTCTAGGATAAAGTTTGGTAATTAGACAACATAGAGTGAAGGAGCTCTCCCATTGGAAGTGAGATAATGCAGCTCAATCAATCTCGCCCAAGAGGAAGCTCGCCAAAGTCCCAAGGGTAGCACTCTAGGGATAGACTTTCACATCCTCTCCTGTCAAATTCTCCTAGGGTCTTTCTTTCCCTCCAGTAACATGAAGAGAGGTTGTCATGATACATCTTTTCTCTCAAGCTGGAGAACCCAAGACCTCTGTCCTCTCTGACTCTCACCAACTCCACTCCACCCTTCATGCAGATGTGGGGAGCTGATTTCCACCATCAGGAGAAAGTTCCATACCAATGGACTTCAGAGCTTGGGTTACCCGTATAACAGTCTAACAGAAACCAAGATTTAGAGCTGGCAGGGGCCTCTAGACTCTTCCTAGTCCAACCTCCTAATAAGACAGATGAAAACATTGAAGCCAGACAAATTTTGACTTGTGCAAGGCAGGAAGTGACTGCAGAATTGTGATGGGAACCCAGGCACCCTGACTCTGGGAACAAGGCACTTCCCACTGAACCACACAGCCTCAGTGCTCCAGATTCAGATGTCCCCATTTTACAGAGGAGGAAGCAGAAGCTCAGAAAGTGAAGGAGTGACTTCCTGAGAGTCACATAGTCAGCCTCTCAGGTTTGAGTCTAACCCATATCTTCATGACTCCAGGTCCAGTCCTCTATTTGCTTTACCAAGCAGTTGGTGGTACAGCAGTTGGAGAGTCCTGGGTTTGGCATCAGGAAGACCTGAGTTCAAATCTGGCCTTAGACACTTATTGACTAGGTAATCCCAGGCAGTCACTTGAACTCTCTGTTTGCCTCAGCTTCCTCAACTGTAAAATGGGGATAATAATGGCACCTCCCCCCCAGGATTGTGTGGTTCCTGGCACATAGTAGGTGCCATGGGAATGCTTATTTTCTTCCCATCCTTCCCTCCAGCAGCAAGTTTCAAGTTACAACTTATGCCATAGAAAACACCCCTGCCAATCATCTTGAGCATAAAGACAATTCAGGGGGGTGGGGTGGGTGGGGGGATGGTGTGGACATGAAGACACTGCTGATGAATGGATTTCTAGGAAAAGGAACTTTTTCTGTTACCTGCCAATACCAAGGTTTGTCTCTTTAAAAAAAAGTGGGGGGAGAAAGGGGGAAAAAGATATAACAAGGTCAGGTGTTTAAAAGCAGAAATATGCCATAGGGTCTCCCAAGCACTCTGTTTATAAGACACCAAAGCCAACAGGGTGGTAACTTGTCCCTGACTCCTATTTCCTTAACAGAGATTGTCTGGGCTGGAAAGTAAAATTCTTTTTCTGGTAAACAAGTTCTATCCCTCACTGCCTTGGCAAAGACCCTCCCTGGTCCTGAGAATTCATCAGAAAGTTTGGAGATCTGGACAAGCTCAAAATACATTCTTCCCAAACCACAGAGGGTAAGCTGCTTGAGGTCAGGGATTGCTTCACTTTCGTCTTTATAAACCCAGCAGGAATCAAAGTGACTGACACACTATGAGAGCTTATCAAATGCTTATCAAATAGAATAAAAGCTCAAACAAGTATATGTTTTGAAGGTATAAAAACAACCAGCCCCCAACATGATGATTTAGAAATAAAGTGCCCTGGTCTGCATTAGTTTCCCCCTTCAACCTTTTCTTCCTGTCCCCCAGCCTCCCCTCCCTTCCAAGCTCAAGAAGGTCACTTCCTTAATTCATGGACAGACTTCCTCCCAGGCTCAGGCTGCTTCTTTAGTCAGGGGGCTCATTGACCTTCAGCACAAGAATCCGTATATGTTGTAATATGGACGTCATTAAAATATAACATTTACCTGCTGAGAACAACATTATACTATTTATGAAACCATATAATTTCAATAACTGAACTCAGCAAGATTTTATTGCTCCCTCCACCTGTAATTGCAGGAGTGCTGACTCATCAGTCCATAACCCCAGCTTGCCGAGGCAGGGCTCCATGAAAAATCTGCAAAGTGACTTGTTTTCTCATCATCCCCTTGCATAACCTTTTTTTTTTTTTTGGCAGCTAAACCTCCCTCTTCTAAAAGGTTATAATTAATTAAAAGCTCAAATTAACACCAGTAAAACTTTCAGGTGACAAAATTCAGTTTCTTACTAGTAAGAGAGAGCTCAATTTTTAATAGCATGATGATAAATTAAAATTCATGAACATCTTTTTTCTAAGTATAGATATTTTTGTAGTCAATTTCTCTTTTACCAAAGATATGCTTAAGGAGACTTGTCTTCATGAGCCAAAGGGATTTCCACTCTATTTTTCTTGTCTGTCCTAGGGTTTATTTGTTTTCTAGCAAACTTTCTTCTAAATGTCAGTCCCTTTCCATATGAAATGTGATTATGTTATTATTAATTTTCTACCTAGGGAATGGCTTTTAGAAAAAGTGAAATATTAAATTATTAGAACATTATATCCGTACATTCTTCTTTCTTGTAGTAGTTTGCATGTCATTGTTTTCTAGGTTTCAGTCTTGAGCTTCCCTGTCACCATAGAAGCTTTTTATGGTCAGGTTTTTTGGGGGGGGCAGGAGGAGGGGAGGCGGGGGTTTGTTTGTGCATTTTCCCAGACTATTTCTTGATTTTGGACTTTATGTTAGAATTGAGTTCTGCTTGCCTCTAGGATGGGGGTGGGTGGGAATGGCTGGCCTGAGCTTCTGTGACTAGATCTAGGTTTTTGGTGCTTCCAAGGAGGTGTGGTCCAAGGAGAGCTCTGGTCATTGCCCTTTCTGGTCTGTGTTCTAGTCCTCACCCAGGTATGGCCTCTTATCCCTTAAGAATGCAGTCCTTATCTGTTACTCTCCACGATAGAATGGTGAACTGGCATTGGGTATGGGCAAAGGAGTTGCCAAATGGTGCCTGGTCTTGTGCCCAGTGCTAGTACAAAGGTCCCCTGTAATCTTTTTCTGACCAGGTATTTAGTCCCTTTACTATCCTTGGGCATTGAGCACTCCTAGTGCTTCCACTGCTACTTTTCCTGCCCTTACCACCAACCCCCACAGCCAATACTGCTTTCACCCACTCATGCTACCAGCCAAACCCAGTGGCCTCATACTTCTCTGTCCCCTGAAGGTGTCCTGAGCTGTAACTTTTTTGGTTACCCCACTCAGGTTTTGATTTGATGTTCTTTTTAAAAGTTGCTTAGAGAATGAGAAGAGCTTGGCAGAAGTGTTCCACCATCTTGGTTCTACTGCCCCAGTATCTTCTTCCTCTTCTTTCTCTTCCTCTTTGTCCTCCTTATCCTTGTCCTCTTCCTTGTCTTCATCTTCCTCATCCTCTTCCTCTTTGTCTTCCTCCTCCTCTTCCTCCTGCTTCTCCTCCTCCACCTTCTCCACTTCCTCCTCCTCCTCCTCCTTTTCCTCTTCCTTGTTCTCCTTCTTTGGAAGATTATTATACATGGAATGGCTAGACATGGTTTAGATGATTCCACTTTGTTGCCACCATCCATAGCTTCATGATTATGGCCAAGCCCAGCACAAACCTGTTTAGGAGAAGGAGTCAGCAAGGTTCCCTTGACCAGGTCAATGTCCTATAGGTTCTTTCCAGCCTTCTGAATCTATTGGCTTGAACACTCATCATGAATACCTGGTATTATCCTCAATCTTTGTAGCCTGCTGTTGAATGGATTTGATGATAATAGTGATTCAAGTGTTTCTTCTCAGAGCACTTTTCCTAGGGCACTTGACCTCTGCTGCAGAACCAGAATATCTTGGGGATGCTCAGACTTTTTTCTTCTTTTTGTGGCTGTGGATACCCTTCAACATTGTTTTCTTACCCATTTGGGGCATTTAACTTGGCTTTTGTCTCCAAAGGAATTGGAGGCAACTTTTTTCTTGACATTCTTTCCTTTTGGGAGAAAAAGCATGCCATGTCTTTGTTTTTGTTTTGTTTTGTTTTAGAAAAAGCAACAGAAGAACAAAGAGTTTGTCATATAGAAACCAACCAAAAACCCCATCTTTTTTTTTGGGCCATGAGCTACCATGGAATGGTTGGGGTAAGATGAAGGCTAGGATATGATAGAGAAAAGGAAATTTACAGGATTCAAATATATACGTCTAACTAATTATAACAATAGCAATTGAACACCAGTAAAATGTAAACTCTTTGAGGGTAGGGACTGTATTTTCCCCCCATCTTTAGTGCCTAGCAAAGTTCCTTGCACATAGTAGGTCCTTAATAAATTCTTTTCAGATAAATGAAGACAAAATTTCTTCCCAGGTCCAAACAGTGGCACAAATTTGTGCATAGAAATGTAAGAATGAAAAGATTTTATAATTAGCAATGGCATTTTTATTTATAGAAATATTACATAATTAAAAATTTTTTTTACAAAGCTATTAACCTACATTATGTCGTTTAGCTGTTACTTCCCCAGATTAATGATGGGTTATATGAACACCAATTTCCTTCTTATTCTCAGGGAATTTGCTTCTTCACTTTACTGAGTGTCCATTTTGTTTTCCATGATGAGATGGTAGAAGTTTAGATTAGCTGTTCAAAGATTGATAAAAATCTCTGCTAGCCTTGCTCTGAACTAAATTTCAACCCTGTAAATGGAGTTTGCTCTTGTGTGTGTGTGTGTGTGTGTGTGTGTGTGTGTGTGTGTGTGTGTGTGTTTAAGGGAAGAATTATCAAAGACTTTAGATTGCTTTGGCAAAGCTAAACCCCTGTACCTAAGGAAGGGTATGTTATTGGGAAACTTGACCAACAATATTTTTTACTAAAGTGAGGGCAATAGTGAAAGCTAAAGAAGAAGATGGAACAAGGGAAATAAAGAAACTCAATAGCTCACAGTCTGACAAGTTTTTCACGTAGTACATACTTTGTCTCTAATTGACCAGGAGCCATTGGGAGGCTGGTGCATTAAAGGCCATCCTGGGCAGCTGATAAACAGATTTTTTTTTCATCATTGCAGGTAAAATGAGAGTGTATACTCAGAGGCCACCCCCTCTCCTGTGCTTCCACCATCTCTTTGACTTCCACTGTTAATATTATTAAACAGGAGATTAGTCATAAAGATATTGGAGTCAGTTTATTATAAGTACACATTAAGAACGGGGCTCTCCCACCGCTCAGCTCAACACTTTGTGTACATTTGGCCGTTCAGGTTTTCTTTTTCTATTCTTATGGGTGTTTGCCTTTAAAAAAAAAAAAGAAAAAGAAAAAAGAAAGAAAGCAAAGAGCGGGTCCTGCAAGAATGTGGGCAGGCATGTCCTCCCTTGGCTTCCCAGGGCTCTTTGCTGTACTAGTCTGCATGGTTCTCATAATTTGGTAGCTTTCAGTCCAGTCATGGCTGTAGGCCTTAGCTGAATGAAACTCAATCCTTTCCCTTGCAAATAAATGGAATCGTTTGACAAAACTATATTCCCTGGACCTCTGTTGAGCCAATTGGTGACTTCACTTTGCCAAGGGAACAAGGCAAAGTTTATAATAGGATCAGTTTTGTTTGCAATTTGTTTCTAATAGATGCCAATAAGCCGGTTAACTAGGCCCCAGTTAATGGACCTTTTATTGTTTTTCCCCCTGTAGTGCACATGACCTTTTCTTACAAGCATTCCCCGATTCCTGAAAACGTGGATCTGCTGACTTCTCGCCAGAGGGGCTCTCTCTGGGAGCTGAGATATCCCCACAAGCTCCAGTGAACTTGTCCATTGGCTCTTTGCTTCAGACGAGGCCCAAATCCTTTGATCATCCCGTCAGGGGAAATTTACAGCCCCGTTCTGGCCAGGGTTCCATGTGTATTTCTCCAAATAGAATATCTCCCTCCAGAAATCAATGGTAAGCTGTTAAACTAAAGAGCTTGGTTACATCCACAGAGCTGTAAATTAATGGTCTTTTGTGGATAGATGGTTACAGATTCTATCATAAAAAATGGATAAAAGATTACATATCACGCAGAGCGAAACTTTTAATAACTCAACATGACTTTTCTTAATGGGTTTTATTCATTTTAATCATTACCGTGTCAATGATGATTATAGCCTTATTAGATTCTAGTGATTGAGGGGCCTGTTTATGAGATATTGAAAATCTCTGGCTGCTCCAAGGAGCGGGTCAGCCTGAGCAGCTCGGGTGTGCAACTTTATCTGACCGAGTAGGGCCTTGTCAGGAGAGCTTCAATTAATACTTTTACGAAATGGCTCCTGTCCTTACTGACCGAGGTCACCAGTGACTTAAGGATTCCACAGCATCGGCTTCTCAAAAACACCCGGCAGCCACAGTGTAAATCAAAAGAGGCAGGGTAGCTGGTTTTGTTGGTGTACATGTATGTGTTTTAAAGGAGGGTGGAGGAGAATTCAGGCCACAGTGGCCTGGATCTGCCTTTTCACCCAGTCAGGAGCTCTGAGCCTGACAGTCTTTTGGCTATCAACTTTCCTCCTTGGGAAAAAATGATTTTATTTTATCTAAAAGAGCAGAAAAGGTGCTGACCCATCTAGGTAAAGGGATTTTCCTCATCTGGGAGTTCCCAATATCAGTGAAATCATAAACCAAGTCCTTTTTAAAAATAAGTTTTATTATTTTCTTTGTTTATACATCACAATCATTTTCTCAATTTGACCCTCTGCCAACTCTCTGGGTTTGAACTCACTCCTGGAAACAAAAACAGTGAAGCAAAAATAAATTTCATTTTCTGTTCTCTGGGGCCAAGACAGGATTTGGCTTTCTTCTAGAGTTCTTTATGTTGGCCTTGTTTTAGACTGTGAGCTCCCTGAGGGCAGGGACAGTTTTTTGCCTTTCTTTGTATCCCTGATGCTTAGCCTGGTGCCAGCACAAAGTAGGTGCTTATTAAATAATTATTGATTGAATAGGAATATTTTGGCATCTTTACAACTTTCTTTCCATCTCTCAGACTGAATTGTTCTTTGTGGTAATGAAAAAACAACTCAGCAAAAATGTCTGATAGGGAGTCAATGTCATCCAATGCATCCTATAGTTTATTCTGGTGGTACTACACCTCTCTGCCATGAGAAAATTATCTCTTCTCTTGTATCTTCTTCCTTCTTTCCTTCCTTCCTTCCTTCCTTCCTTCCTTCCTTCCTTCCTTCCTTCCTTCCTTCCTTCTTTCCTTCCTTTCTTTCTTATTGTTCCATTTGTATCATCATAGTTATGGCATGTACTCTTGGTACTGCTTGTTGGCATATAGTAGGTGCTTAATAAATGTTGCCTGACTGGCTTCCTACAGCCAAAAAGGAGATATTTTAATAGTAGGTTTATGAGATCTATCCAGAAAAACCTAGAAGCTAAAATCTCCATGTTGACTCTCCTCATGATTGGGCAAGTCACTTTATCTGTTTACCTCAGTTTCCTCATCTGTAAAATGAGCTGGAGAAGGAAATTGCAAGCCACTCCAATATCTTTGCCAAGAAAACCCTAAATGGGGTCGATAAGAATCAGACACAACTGAAAAGAAATGACTGTGATACAGAGGATGGGAGAAGGGAGGGAAAAGGGGTAACAGAAGTTGATATTCCAGAGCATTGCCCCAAGATGTATTCCTACCGAGAACATTCTGGTAGCAAAGGGGCCTGTCCAGTTTCTAAACTAAAAAAATCAGAAAGACATTCCTTTAGCCTGGCCAGAATCATAGCCTAACAGTGTAAGAGAGTTAGTATTGATCTTCTGGGATGTCTATTTTCCATTTTAAAGACTGTTACAAAGAACCTTGCCACCTGAAAATGATTCTGAAGATTCAGGTATAATGAAAACTGTCTATAAGAGACATGATGTTTTCAAGTACATCTTAAAAGCTCAAGTAAAGACAAGCCTGTGGCTTTTTAAAATCAGGATCCATATTTTCCTAAATAATCAGATGATTCAATAAAGATATGAATTATTCAAATCCTATCTAGGTAGAAGGTAGCAAAATGGAGTAATGGAGTATTGGGTCAGAAGACCTTGGTTCAAATCCTGTCTGTTTCTTTCTAGTTATATGACCTTAGCATCCTCGTCTGTAAAAAGAATTTGAACTAAATATCTCTAAACTCCTTTCCAATTCTAAAATTATATGAATGCATGTTCCCATAAATTAGTTCCCATCATTTGAAAATCAAAGAGGGTCATGAAGTATGCCTTCCTTCTCTTCCCCAAGAAGAATCTCTTTATTTTAAAGGTAACCTGGAAGCCAAAGGGGGGTTTGAAACATAAATGGTTAATGTTATATAACAGGAAGGTTAAAGACAAAAGAAAGATTGAGCTGGAAACCTAGGACAAAAGGTGATGTGTCTGAGGAAAAGAGAGGCAAAAAGGATAAAAAAAGTAAATGTTGGTAGGGCTGTGGGAAGACAGGAACACAAACATACTATTTTTGAACCTGGGAATTGGTCTAACTTCTGAAAAACTTCTTGGAACTATACAAATGATAATTATGATACAAATATAATACAAATTATTAAAGAGTGCATTTCCTTGGACCCACTGATAGAGCACCACTAGGTGGCAGAGAGGGAGCCTTGAGTTCAAATTCTGCTTGAGCCATTTACTGTGTGACTCTGGGCAAGTTACTTATCCTTTCTTCAGTTTCCTCATCTGTGAAATGAGGGTAACAATTATAGCACCTACTGTATAAGGTTGTTGTAAGAATTGCATGAGATAATAGCTGTAGCCTTAAGGCACTATGTAAATGCTAGCTATTCCCATTATTGAGAATGTATCCCAAGAAGGTCAATGGCAGAGGGATAAGTCCTTGAGAAGAATATTTATAGCAGCACCTTTTGTGATCTCAAAGTGCTGGAAGAAAAGTTGGGTCCTGCATATGGATTAGAAAATGACTGAAAAACCTAGGCATTTGCATATGATGGAATCTTTTTGCACCGGTCTGGGGGGTGTCAAGTAAGGGATGACAGGTAGGCACCCCAATGTCCTCATGGGTATCCTTGTGATGTTAAGAGAAAATGAGGGATGTTCCTAGCATGTTGGCTGGAGCCTGCTGGGCTGACCTAATGAGAGGACTAGGTCGAGAGTCCCTCAGGTTGGGTTGTGATCAGTGTTGTTGAAGGCAACATCGGAATTGACATTCATGGATGATACAAGGACTCAGAATATTTCTGCACCATAAGAAATGACAAATATGAGGAATTTGGGAACACATGCAGCAGCTGATGCACAACCAAATGACCTGAATGAGAACAATCCACTTAATCGTGACGATGTGGAAAGACTTGACTTCAGAGGACTGATTGCATATCATGCCTCCCACTTCTTGGCAAGAAGGGGATGGAGCACAGGTGGGGAATGAAGCATGTGGTCTGAGATCTCTTCAACATGTTGACTTGTTTTGTTTGACTGTACTTATTTATTACAAAGGAGTATTGGGGGAACAGTGGTGATAGGGGAGAGATAGGGGGAAAAGTAGAGACATTGAAATGCTAGTTAGGTATATCAGAAAAAAGGTAGAAAGGGGAGAGCTTAGGTAATAATCACAAGTGGAAGGAAATGGACTTGAAAAGAGCATGATGGTCAAAAGATGGTAGATCTCAGTTCTAGCCCAAAGGAGAGAACTTTGTCATTAGCTTGGGGGGAAAAAACAAGCCAAGGGATGGCTTATCATCCAAGATGGATGATAAGGGGTCACTTAGCTCTGAAGGTTATGTCACTTTAAAAATTTCATCTTCAGGAATTGGAGTATTTGACTTAGGACTGGTTAGTGCCCCGATTGTGAAACTACAATAATTCTTGGACACTGGTTCATAGTCCTTAACTATAAAAATTCTATAATCTCAGATCTCATCACTCCAGCTTAGCTGGAGACCAAACTCTGTGTGTGTGTGTGTGTGTGTGTGTGTGTGTGTGTGTGTGTGTGTGTGTGTGTGTTGTACTCCCTGCTGTGGACAGGAAAAGAAATCAGGGTAGGGCCAGAAGAGAGGGAACTGGAGAGTCCTTGAACCTAAGGCCACAGAGAAGATGAAAAGTTCTCCATTTTAGTTTTTGGATGGTTGCATGACTATTAAGAGATTTGCTATCTATCCCAAGGGCCAAGCAAGGACCACCAAGGAGCTGAGCACTATTGTTTTACAAATAGAAAATTATCTCTAAATTCAAGATCTCCCATATCAGGGGATGTTCTGCTCACCTCTACCAACACTGGTTAATTCACATAGAGGAAAAAAAATCAATCAAACTGGTCATGAAGCCTAGTGTGGCCAATGCTGACAGTTATTTGACTGAATTTTTCATTTTTCGTTTGGATGTTCTAAGCATGTGCTTACAAAAAATAATGAGTTTAGTGACAAGAAGTGAGCTGGGGCTCAGAAAGCCTTGGTTGGAGTCCAGTTTTTACAACTGACCAGCTGCATGACTTTGGGGGAAGTCCTTGTTCCTCAGTTTCCTGTGAACACACATACTATCTCTATTCCTTAATCTTTGTTACCTTCAGTAGAATGGAATTTCTTTGAGAAGAGGGAGGATCTCACTTTTGTATTTGATCTCTAATGCCTGGCACTTAATAAATGCTTGTTAATTGAGTGATTGGTTCTTTGTCCTCCCCCCGCCCTTTTTTAAATAGTATTTTACTTTTTCCAATCATGATTGGTTCTTTTCTCATGGAAAGGAGGTGAATGTTATTGTCAAAAGAGCCCTGGACTTGAAGTCAGAGAATCTGGATGTGAGCCCTGGCATCTCCAACTGGTCTTGTGTCCCCAGGGACAAGCCCCCCATATCACTTCCTCAGACTCATAATATGTAAAATGGGGATGATTATTCTTGTACCACCAACCAGAAACGTATCTGCAAAGCACTATAGGAATGTGAGTGCTAATTATCTTGGTAATTAAGCAGATGACCTTTCTTGTACTTCTCTGATCCCCCCTAGAATGTAAGCTCCTTGAGGCACATATTATTTTAAGGCTGTCCTTGCTGAATCATTCAATCATGTCCAACTCTTCACGACCCCATTTAGGTTTGTAATTTCTTTCTTCAGCTCATATAGTTATAATTTGTATGTTCTATTTTATTGTATAATTCCATTACTTACCGCAGTGCCCTGCACAGTGTAAGCCTTAACATTGGCTTGCTGAACTGAATTGAATTGGCAAAGTCAGAAAATATTAGCTGCCCAAACTACTGTTGGAAGAAGAAAATGAAATCGTAGGTAGAGAAGAGGTAGAGAAGCCTGGTAGAAATGCCAGTCTGTGCTATCTCTGTATCTGGAACCCCATCCTAGGCACCGTTGGGAAGAGACACATAATAAAAGCCACAGAAGACCCTGCCCTTCTTGAGTTTCCATCTAGCACAGAGTGAAGGTCATTTTATGAATCTAGCTGGGAAATCAGGTGCCTTGGGAGCTTAGATGCAGCCATGGACAAAGATGAGACAAGGCAAGAGGAAACAAAGGAAGCAATAGTTTTGTCTCAGCCTCATCAAAGTGATCTGGTTGAAGTTTGGGCTAAAGGTTCAGGTCAATTAATCCTAACCCCCCCCCCCCCAATTTATTTATTTATTCATTCTATCCTCAAAGTGATTGAGCCTGATCTTAGAGAAGCAGAAAAAAAGAATGGGGGGTAGAAGGACCATCTTGCTTCATTCTTTTAGCACCCCCATTCAATTCAATACAACAAAGCTTAATTATGTGCGCTACTATGTGCAGCAGGGTACTAGGGCCCACTTGGCTTTTGACTTTTGCTAATCTCCAGACAATATTAAAAGGATTCAGAGAGCTTCTGACTTAAACACTTTCAATTCTCATAGCATTTTAAGGCTCCATTTTTCAATTTTATCTATTGGGAATTTAAAATTTCAGCCTTTTTATGAATTATGTATTAATATTTAATTTCTTCTATGATTGTAATATTACCGAATAACCACAAGTACTATATGGAACAATAACAGAAGGTACATTAACCATCCAGAGCTAGGGACCCAAATAGATAGTGGAGGTAATATACATGAAAAATAGGCTGTCAGGCAATGTCAGATTCAATGAGCGGGAATTTACAGTCGAGTACAGTAGCCAACAATGGCCTTCATTGTTGATTCGTCCCCTGATTACTCTGTTTGTTCTGCAGACAAAATGGTCCAAATGGAGACCAAGATAACAAGTGAACAATCTATCATCTCTTTTATTTTTATCCAGAGGTAGGGCAGTTGGTAGGAAGAAAGTAGGGAATGAAGATTCCCCCTGGTTCTGGGGAAGAAGATTGCTTTTAAACATTAAAAGTCTGTGAATCCTTTGAGTAGGAGGACAAGGGAAGGGCCCGGCACCATCACTGTGGCATTAGAAGTCTCACTCCTGGTACTAACCCACAACTGCAATCAGGATGGGATGAGGGGTTCATGCCCCGCCCCCCAGTAATTCTCATTCTGGATGATTGCTTCCCGTTGGTTAGATGAGAAAAGTGGGGAATTGTGAAGTTATAAAGGGGCAGCTGGGCACTAGGTGGTACAGTGGACAGAACACCAGGTCTTGAGTCAAGAAGACCTGAGTTCAAATCTGGCCTCAGATACTTACTAGCTGTGGGACCCTGAGCAGATCATTTAAACATGTTTACATCAGTTTTCTTATCTGTCAAATGAACTGGAGAAGGAAATGGCAAACCCTTCCGGTATCTTTGCCAAGGAAACCCCAAATGGGGTCACAAAGAGTCAGATGTGACTAAAAATTAACAACAAAAGAATAAAACCAAGATAGAAGATGCATTTTTTAAAATTATAGAAATATTTTCAGTCACTTAAGTAAATGCACATGAGAGTTAGACACCTAATTGAAATTCCCATTTTATGTTTTCTAATTTGCCATATTTCATAGCACTATTTCCCCCCACCCCTTCCTTTCCTTGGACAACAATGTGAGAATGGGGGGAGTCAATGATGACTGTGAGAACATTTTTAATCCTGACTAGTCACTGACCTTAGAACTTCCAAGATCCTTGAGATTCTCAATGCTACAACACACACACACCCCCCCAATTAAAGAGCAGTGACTCAGATGCTCAGTTTGCCACTTACTGCCCATATGACCTTGGGAAAAGGTCATCTCTCCTCTCTGGGTCTCATTTTCCTCATCTGTAAAATGGGGGGTGGGGCTGGATTAGATGACCTCTAAAATCCCTCCCAGCTCTCAGGCTGGCAATGACAATCGTTCAATGGAAGCTAGATAAATTAATAGTCTTCAGTACTGCTCTGGCTTAGATAAGACTATAGTTCTGAGAAAGACAGATGTGGAGGGAGAGAGTCATGGTTTGTAGAAGAATGGAAGACAATGTTTGTATTTGGGGTCTTTTTGCTTTAGAGGGAGAAGGATCAGGCAGCTGGTAGAGCCTTGGAGTATGCTGATGGATCTGCCCAGGGTAAGGGGTACAGTGAAGAGGAGCCTGCACTATACCCGTAGCCCAAATGAGCTAAAAAGTAGATAAAGACACGGATAAGGGATAGAAGGGAGTGTTGACTGAACCACATGTCCTTCTCCTCCTAATACATAGCATACTCCTTTAGCTTAACTCTCTGCATGACCCAGCACTGACAAGCAAGCAGGCTGCTGTGGGTACAATTTAAAAGGAAAGTAAAGAACTATTAGAACCCCAGAGGTTTAAGAGTTTTCAGAGATCTAGTCCAAGTGTTCTTCACCGTTTTAGCATGTATCATGGGACTCCTTAGCAGGCTGGTGAGACCAAGGGATGCCCTGTCAAAATAATGTTTTTAAACATCTAAAATAATTATATTGAAATGCAGAAGGCAAAACAATTTTAGCCCAATAAGTTCTTGCCCCCAGGTAAAGTACCCCTCACTAGTCTAGCCTTTACTTGACCAAGTGTTTTCTTTATATCAGGTGGTCATCCACCTTCTGCCTTATGACCTCCAAGAAGTGAGAAGCCCACTCTATCCAGAGTCTCCCCCCCACTGGGGGAGTACCCCCAAGTAATAGGGAGCTTTTCTTTACACCCATCCTAAATCTGCTTATCTGTAACTTCAGCCCCTCACCCCCCTCCCTAGTACTGCCATATGGGCCAGGCAAAACAAGGCTACCTGAAAGCTCTCCAAACACGAGAAGGCAATGACCGTGTTCCTTTTCCTTCATTCCTCTTTACTCTTCTGTGGGCAAAATATCCTTGTACATAGAATAGGTTCTTAGATGGTGTGATCCCAGGCACCCTTGCCACTCTCATCCTTCTCCTCTGAACATATGCCTATGTGTTAACAATAAGTTGGGGGTGGGTATGTTCAGAAAACATTTTTTCTTGTGTTTTTTGTTTCTTAAACCAAGTGGTGGAAGGAATAATAAGGGGACAAAGAAAGGAAAAAATATGGTAACTCCAGTGGAACCATTGAAGAGTGTCAATGTCTACGCAAAGTCTTTAGATTTCCACAACCATGTGACAAGCACCTTTTGTTGCTGATTGGTGGAAGACTCCTGTTATATAAGTATTCCTGTTATATAAAGCTACATAAAGCGGAACAGCTCCTTACAAATAAGTAAGTCCTAAAACGAAATGGCTCCAGGAGACAATGGATCACGTAAATCAGTCACTCGAATGGCCGAAAATACAGCGCCTGTTGAACTCCCTTTCAATTATGCCCTGATAGAAATTAGTGGGAACTTGGCCACATGGCTATGAAATATTTCCCCTTACAGATGAAGTATTGAGGGACTGGTAATTTAGGCAAATAAATGATGATTGTCTGATCAAACCCATTCAATTAATAAGGAATGTAATGGTAGTAAATTCTTTGATAAAAGAAAATGGCCTAATGTGTCTGTAGGGAGGCGGCCAAATATCTTGTGCAAATATTTGGATACTTTCTCTTCAGGTCAAGCCGCTGGTTCCATTTTGCCGGCTGTTCATGATAGGTTCATAGTCCCATCTTTTTTCTTTTACTATGGTCATAAGTAATGGTGTCGATGCTCTACTTCTGCCATACCTAATTGCCACTTTATTGTTCCTGATGGGCGATTGGAGCAAGACTTTTAAAAAGCTAAATGTGAAATGACTGATAAGGACAAAAAGAAGGAATTCAGCAGCAGCAAAGCCCCTCACAGCCTGATGCTATTTCCTGTGGTTGTATTTTAGAGTAATTAACAACAGGCCTCACCAGGGCCCAGCTTCAGCAAGTGGACTGTTACTTGGTCCTGGAGTGCCAGACAGCCATGCTAGCTTCAGACACTAATGCCCTGCCACGCTCAAGTCAGAAAAATCACTCAGATGAACATTTGGTGTTGCCACATAAGGCCACCATTAAGATGAATCTGGAGAAAATGAAAAAATTTGAACTGGATATAAATGTAAACTGCAGAAGGTGGTTGGTTATATTTGCAGAACAGGAAATAGGGTTTTGACATGTTTAATTGGGACTCTTGGTTTGGAGATCCCATACGCAAATATGGATAGTTTCATTCATTCATTTAATTTTATTCATAGTTTATTCATTGTTTCATTTCATTCATTCATTCACTGATATGCATTCAATGATCTAGACACTCATTCATTCATTTACTCATTCATTCCTTTCTTTATTCATTTAATTCTCAGTCCCTCATTTATTTGCTTACTCTAGTCATTCAGCAGTTACTTATTGGGAACCTACTATGTGTAAGCACTTTGTCAGATGATTTATGGGATACAATTCCCACAAATTAGTGAATTAGACTGAGAGGGCCAGACTTTTATTCTTTGTCCAAGACCCAATTGTGTAGATGGTACTTTCTGCTCTATTTTACTGAGTGTAACGGTGCTTTAGAAACCTTCTGCCCTGGCCTGTAAAAAAATCAAAGCCAAACTCTCCTCCATCTCAAAGTGGAAATAAAAAGGAATTGATTCAATGGTGACTAATACCTTCTTTTTTTCCTCCCAGATTGTGGGTAAAGGGGAATGAGAATTAGATTGTACTTTTTCTAACATGCTTAAAGCCTCACTGGAATGAATCCTTCTAAGTTATGAATTACAGCTTAAATATTTTTAGATTCTTTTTGAAGAATAAGACAAAATATCTTGGGGGGGGGATTTAAGACATGGGGGTTCAAAAAGGCTAATGAAATAGATATCCTGTGAGGTTTCTAGGTTAGATTTCTTCTAAAAGACACCAAAAAGAATTGTATTTCAAAGAGTTTTGGTAAATTCCATCTGGGCTTTGTCTCAGAACAAAAATTGGCTATTTCATTTCAGGGATTCAGTAGAACCAAGTCAGTGCTCACTTCATTTATTCATTCAACAAATACTTATTGTGTACCTACCCACATAGGCAATTATTCCTCCAAGCAAGAAAGCATTCAGGACAAGAAACATATTAAGGTCTGATCAAGAGAAAAATTCTTAACAGTTAAAGCTCCCCCAGAGTTAAATGGGCTGCTCTGGGGGGTACTGGCTTCCCCCTCACTAGAGGACCCCTTGCTGAGGACTAGGTCAAAGGCATCTTTCCAGGGGTGGGGAACCTGCAGCCTCAAGGCCACAAGTGCAGCCCTTTGATTTGTTCTATGAAGTTTGCTTTCAGCCAAAGGGCTGCATTACATTAATAGTATTAACAGTCCCCTTTGACAGATGAGGTAACTGAGGCAGACAGCATCACCTACCAGTAGTAAGTAAATTTGAAGGGAGGCCCTCCTGACTCCAGGTCCAGCACTCTGCCCATCGCCCCACAGCTCGGACACAAGATCCTGCAGTAGAAAGTAAGTTATTTGAGGGCAGAGAGCCTTTTCATTTTCTTCTTTGCATGACAGAGCCCAGCCCTTGCTCAGTCCATAGTGAATGGTCAGCTCATGACTACTGAACTGAATGGAAGCGAACCAGATCAGGGGTCTTAGGATCCTACTTTTAGATGTGGGTGGGGCCTTTGACGTCAAGCAGTCAACAAGCACTTATTAAGTGTCTGCTGTATGCCAGGTTCTCAGACACAAACATGGAAACAGGCCCTCTCTCCCTTACCCCACACCCCTAAAGCAACAGATCTTTTCCTGGAAAGGCTTACATCTCATGGGTTCAGGCAAGACCTTGTCCTGTTGTAGGCTCATCTACTTCATCCCTCTCATCAAACATGTAAGGAAACTGAGACTCCTGAAATTCAATGCCCTGACTAAAATGAAGTACTTTGTAAGTGTCAGAGGCAGGATTTGAACACAGGTCTTCTTAATTCTGGGGAGCAGCTAGGGGATGCCATGATGCACAGAGTGCTGGGCCTGGAGTCAGGAAGACTCACCTTCCTGAGTTCAAATCCAGCCTCACATACTAGCTGTGTGACCCTGGGCAAGTCATTTAACCCAGTTTGCCTCAGTTTCCTCCTAGGTAAACTGAGATGGAGAAGGAAATAGCAAACCGCTCTAGTATTCTTGCCAAAGAAGACCCAAATGGGGTCACAAAGAGTTGGACACAAGTGAACAAATAAACTTCCTAATCCTGAGCACCGCACATACATGATCTCATTTGGTCCTTGGGCTGACTGTGTGAAATAGACCCATTTCACAGACTCTCTGAGATAGGATGTGGACTGAGGCTTTCCTGACTCCAAGGCCAGAATGCTGAAAAGACAAGAAGGATCCTTTATGCATATGGCATCCCATCCAGTCCAAGGAGAGCCTCGCCAAGGCTAGGGAGATGTGGATGAGTCACTGGAGAGATGCAGTTCTTGTGATTAAATATTAATGCATAACAGCTTTGTCTGACTCACTGAATCACGACGGCCATGCACGCCAGGCTACCTGGCCACTGCACTGGGCTACCTGGCCGAGCCAGGAAGCTTTCCCAGCAGTCCCGGCTGGGAAGTGAAGAATGATCACTATTTAAGGTTGCTGGAGATGGGGAAGGAGGCCTGAGCAAAATTATTTGAGTTGGAATTTGGCCATGCTGGAGGCAAAATTCATGAGAATTATGAAGTAGATGAGAAATGTGCTGCTGAGTGTGGAGCACACGGAGTTATCAAGGTGAAATATGAACTGTTCGCAGCCCAACCTTGCCTGTGGAAGATGCCGAGGCCACATATTGAAGCAGTTAAGTGCTGAGGGGGCGCGCAGGACTCTGGGAAAGGCCCTTTACTCAACTGGAAGAGTCTGATGCTTAAGTTGGCTTGGCCTCCCTTATGTGACTCTTTTGACCTTAAATCTAGAAGGGAAGTAGTTGGGCTAGCAGACCGTAACTGAAAATGCTGTTCAATATACTCATTTACTGAGGGAAAGAGTGATCAGCCTGGGCTTGCAGGGGGAGGCTGCTCTGTAGCTCTGAAGGACGAAAGAGAAGGGTCTGCCTCCTCCTGCAATCCTTCCCCACCCCAGCTGCTGTCAGCTCAAGCATCTGAACATATTCCTATAGAGGTGTAAAAACGGGAGTTCTGCAGGAAAAAAACAACCAGCCAGAGCTCTGAAACGCCCTATTCATCACTCAGTCTCAACTGTCCCTTTACACACCTAGGGAAATGATCAGCAAGCACTTACTGTATGTTAAGCACTGTGTTAGCCAAGGAGGGAACAGAGAGAGAGAGACAGAGAGACAGAGACAGAGACAGAGAGACACAGAGAGAGAGAGAGAGAGAGAGAGAGAGAGAGAGAGAGAGAGAGAGAGAGGACAGAGACAGAGACACACACACACACACAGAGGAAGAGACAGAGACAGAGAGAGAGAGGAAGAGAGAGTCAGAGAGAGACAGAGACAGAGAAAGAGAGACAGAGACAGAGAGAGCGACAGAGACAGAAAGAGACAGAGACAGAGAGGGAGACAGAGAGAGAGAGGAAGAGAGAGGACAGAGAGGGACAGAGAGAGACAGAGACAGAGAAAAAGAGACAGAGAGACAGAGACAGAGAGAGACAGAGACAGAGAGAGAGACAGAGAGGGGGAGGAGAGAATGGGAGACAATTTCACGTTTATAATGCACTTTAAGGTTTCCAAAGCCAACTTATTTGATCCTTACAATAACACTTTGAGGTAGGTGCTGTTAGTATCTCCATTTCACAGATGAGGAAACTGAAGTTGAAAGGTTAGGTGACTTGCCTGGGGCAACACAGTAAAGAAATATATGAGGCAGGATTTGAACTCAGGTCTTCCTTAGTCCAAGTCTCACATTTGATCCAATACTCTAACTATATGAATGCTTTTTTTTTTTTTTAATACTCCTTTAATCTGGAACCAGAGCCCCCAGGCCTGAATCTTGTGACCTTTGACAAGTTATTTTTCCTGGACATCAGTTTCCCCAAATATAAAATAGAAAGATTGGGCTAGCTAATCTCTCAGGTCCCTCCAAGTTTTAAATCTACAATCCTTTAGACAGGAGTAATTTTTCCTTTGCCTAAAACCTTTTTTTAAAAATGAATTTCCAGGGGTGGCTAGGTGGCACAGTGAATAGAGCACCAGCCCTAGAATCAGGAGGACCTGAGTTCAAATCCAGCCTCAGACACTTAACACACACACACACACACACACACACACACACACACACACACACCTAGCCATGTGACCTTGGGCAAGTCACTTGAACCCAACTGCCCTCCAAAAAAGCAAAAAAAAAAAAATGAATTTCCATTGATATCTTTTGTTTCTATATCACCTAGATTTCCCCCTGTAGCTCTTTCCTTCCCCCTTCCATATAACAAATATATAACAATTTTTTTTTAAAGAAAAAAACTCCAATCAACACCTGGGGGAAAATCTGACAATCTAGACAATGTTCTTCACCCAACGATCTCACCCCAACTCCTACACAAGGATGATCTATGCAAAGTCTTCAAATAAATCAGGGTGGAGAAGGGGGGTGAAGGGCCCATGTTATCACCCCTGAAAGTTTCTAGACACTTAATTCATGCCACACTTGGAGACAGATTGTATAGGTTAATTCCACCATTTTACCAAAGGGAAAATTAAGTCTCCTTAGAGACAGGAGATGACTTGTCCAAAGTCATTCAGCTAGGATTATTGAGATTGGGATTTGAACTCAGAGGTCCCAATAGTCCAGATCAAGGCCTTTCCCCACACTATCATGATGAGTGAAGTAGGAAGGAGAGGGGAGCTGTTGTTGCTGGCCAGCATCCCTTTCCCACGAGGCTGCCAGCTGATGAGTGGGGCAGGAAGACTAGGTTTGGAGACCTGTCTATAGATTGAATTGATTGTTTTGGGACCTCCATGATGAAAGGTGTCCTGTAAGCTACTGGAGGGAAAAGACCATGACCTCCCTTGACATCATTGATATCATTTGCCATGATGCCCAGCATACTACTCTTCTTTATAAGCACCATGGCATACAGACTACTCTGTAGTGAAGTGAGAAGAGCCTTGGCTTTGGAGGTAGATTAGGATAATCCTGGCTCTTGCCATTTATCGACTATAGGCACATGGGCAAATCATTTGATCTCTCTCTCCCTCAGTCTTATTTTCCTAATCTGTTCCATCAAAATCATGGTCCTTTTACCAGCTTCTTCACAGGTGTTTTGTGAGGCAGTACTATATGTGTATCACCTGGAACATCATGTCCCTTCCTTCACCCTCTCCCATATACACAGAACCTCAGGTCAAAAGTATTTTGTAGGTCCACATCCACCCCAAACCATAGCTCACGTGCCCTCACTGATGTGTGTCAGTCAATAGAAACAAATAGTTCAGAACCAAGACATTCAATGAAAGAACAGAATAAGAAAGTAGCAAAAGGATATTCTCTCTCCTCCCCCTCCCCCCATAAATCTGGGATACACTGCTACTAAACACGCTATCACTGGGAATAGCATAGGGGTCACTTATGATGGGCTCACACACAGGGAATGTGCACGACCAAGGTGCATCTCTGTAAAAGTCAGTCATGCTTCTGATGCTGTAGAATATAAGCTTCTTAAAAGCAGGGAGCACCTCCAGGATTCTCTCTGGCTGGGCAGGCAAGTGAACTTGCCGATGATCATGACTGTCCTCCTACCTAGCTGGACTTGCTGCATTCTTGCCTTAATCACACGTGTCTATCAACAAAAAACCCTGATGCTTTGGTGCTGCATCTTGACTGGTGAAAAGCATCCCTATCTTTCTATGTAGAGATGTGTCAGTATCATCTTGTTCTCAGAATGCCTATGACAGAGGCTAATAGAGAAACTTTTTTTTTTTTTTTTGCTTTTTGGAGGGCAATTGGGGTTAACTAACTTGCCCAAGGTCACATGGCTAGGTTTTTGTTTGTGTGTGCATTAAGTGTCTGAGGCCAGATCCGAACTCTGGTCCTTCTGACTCCAGGGCCAATGCTCTACTCACTGAGCCACCTAGCCGCCCCAATAGGGAAACTTTTTAACCTGAGTCCTGAAGAAGGGTTTATGATAAGGTCTATAACCTCTCACAGGTATAATCAAGGCTAGCAATAACAGCAAAACAGAGTCAGAAGGAGCTTTGGAGGCCATCTAATCCCCTCATTTTACAGATGAAGGATTAGGCCTAGGGATATTAAATTATTTCTTCAAGAGCACACAGCTAACAATTGGCAGTATTCAAACGCAGGTCCTCCAACTCCCAAATCTCTGTTTGCCACTGCACCAGACTGTCCCAACCAGAAGACCATTGTTCTCCTCCACCTCCAAGGCTAGCCCCTTCATTCAGTGGTTGTTAGATCGATGCAGAGTTTCCATGTTTTATAACACCAATTTTGGTAATCCATTATGTGGATGTATAAGTGGTTTTTCTACTCAAAGCAGAAAAATAAAAGCATCTACATTGTTATTTTACCTGGAAATGCCTTCTAACAGAGTTCACAACTGAGTTATAAATTAGATGGAGCTTAGAGAGCTGCCTGAGTGTCAAAGACGCTGAAGATAGTTTGTGACTTGTCCAGGGTCTCACAGCTTTTAAGTGTCACAGGCTGATTCCAGATTTTCTTGACTTCAATTCTCAAACTCTATTATACCACATTGTTTATAATTACTCATATTACAAACATGTTGAACAAGTTAACATGTTTGTGGCTACCTGGGATTTACCAACCTCCTTCCTATCCTATATATGTAAGCAAATGTTGAAGAAATGGTCTCTGCATGTGATGTGTTGGCATTCAGGGGCTTCCTCTTTTCTGCTACTAATTTATCATTTTGTTCTGCAGATTTTTGCAAAATCCCAAAGCAGTTTGAACTTTAAAAAACAAGTTAGGACAATGTAACTTTTGTGTGTATGTTTTAAAACTTAAGGGATGGGGAGATGGCTTTCATTTGTATTCTTTATTATCCATTTTACTTACGCAATGTGGAGGCATGTAAATTACCTGTCAGTTTTATTACCGAGAGCTCCAGCTACTCTTACTTAAGATAAAAGTCGTTCCTGGTGTAATCTCTCACTTTCTTCCCAGAGAATTCAACGTGTGGGGGCACATCTCCAGCCCAGATGGATTCAACGTGGACTTCCAACCCTTTAACCTAGATTATAGCTAGACTTGAAGGCAGGAAATGACATATCTCAGTGGCGATCAGTTGTGCTCCTTAGAAAGTCTATTTTAAAGCACTTTCCATTTTAAATATGGCAATAAAATATCAGGCCAGCACAGTCTGATAAGGATAAAAGCAATAGATTCAAATCCAATCTAAATCTGACATTGCCTAGAACAAGAATTCACATTGGGAAGTCAGGACTCATTTATGGGGCCATAAATGGGTGGGCCAGCTGTAATTTGGGTATTAAACTTGTAAAATATATTGATGGCATGTAAGAACTAAATAAATAATTTACTACAAGAAAATTGGAAATCTTTACACGGTCCTTAATTGACCAGTCGGTCTCCCGGATTCTTGACGGCTCCCTATTTTGCATTCACTTATTTTCATGAGCTGGACTTTTCCCCCCACTTGACTTTAATCTCCCCCTACACTGAATGATCACAGGTTAGTGCACTGCTAAAAACACACACGGTTTCCATTTAAAGTTCCGCCCATTTGTTATATGCCTGTTGACATTTTTTTACATTACTAAGAGAACAATTATTGCATCTTTGGGCTCCTCGGGGATCTGGTGCTTTTTGTCTTTCCCCTCCAAAGCTATCTTGGGAGATGTTACCCTGATGACTGCTGCTCTGAAAACAGACCGGGAGGTTGTAGATTAATGAAGCGCTTATAAAAGATAGACACAACAAAAGAAATTTAAAAAAAATTTTAAACACAAACTAAATCTTTTATTTTCATAGTTTGGGAGTTAAGCATTTATAGAGCACCTACTGTGTACAAGGGATGCTAGGAACACGAAGCAAGAAATGAATTAGGCCTTCCCTCAAGAAGTTCACCTTGTACTAGTGGCTGAGGAGAAGATCTAGCAGAAACTAATGCACACCTGGGTGAAGCCAAATACAGCTCCAGAAGAAGAAAGAACAGGGGTGTGTGTGTGTGTGAGTGTGTGTGTGAGTGTGTGTGTGAGTGTGTGTGTGTGAGTGTGTGTGTGAGTGTGTGTATGTATGTGTGTGTGAGTGTGTGAGTGTGTGTGAATGTGTGTGAGTGTGTGTGTGTGAGTGTGTGAGTGTGTGTATGTGTGTATGTATGTGTGTGTGAGTGTGTGTGAATGTGTGTGTGTGAGTGTGTGTGTGAGTGTGTGTGTGAGTGTGTGAGTGTGTGTGTGTGTGTATGTATGTGTGTGTGAGTGTGTGAGTGTGTGTGTGAATGTGTGTGTGAGTGTGTGTGTGAGTGTGTGAGTGTGTGTATGTGTGTGTGTATGTGTGTGAGTGTGTGTGAATGTGTGTGAGTGTGTGTGTGTGAGTGTGTATGTGTGTGAGTATATGTGTGTGAGTGTGTATGTGTGTGAGTGTGTATATGTGTGTGAATGTGTGTGTGAGTGTGTATGTGTGTGAGTGTGTGTATATGTGTGTGTGAATGTGTGTGTGTGAGTGTGTGTATGTGTGTGTGAGTGTGTGTGTGTGTGTGTATGTGTGTGTGTATGTATGTGTGTGTGTGTGTGTGTGTGAGTGTGTGTGTGTGTGTGTGTGTGAGTGTGTATGTGTGAGTGTGTATGTATGTGTGTGTGAGTGTGTGTGTGAATGTGTGTATGTATGTGTGTGTGTGAGTGTGTGTGTGATGTGTGTGAGAGTGTGTGTATGTATGTGTGTGAGTGTGTGAGTGTGTGTGTATGTGTGTGAGTGTGTGTGTGTGTGTGTGTGTGTGTGTGAGAGTGTGTGTGTGAGTGTGTGTATGTATGTGTGTGTGTGAGTGTGAGTGTGTGTGAGTGTGTGAGTGTGTGAGTGTGTGTATGTGTGTGAGTGTGTGTATGTGTGTGGTGTGTGTGAGTGTGTGTGTGTGTGTGTGAGTGTGTGTGAGTGTGTATGTATGTGTGTGTGTGTTGTTGTGTGTGTGGGTGTTGTTGTGTGTGTGTGTGGTGGTGTGGTGTGTTGTTGTGTGTGTGTGTGAGTGTGTGTGTATGTATGTGTGTGTGTGTATGTGTGTATGTGTGTATATATGATGCTAAGATTAAAGAAAATGAGGAAAATCTATCAATAGAATTGCTATTTATGCTAATTGATCTAGAAATTATGTGGATTAGCTGGGTATCTTTTAAATACCTAAGCAGAGAATTTATTGGTAAGTGATAATAATTACTTTTGATTGTATGGTAGCAGAGATCTCCACAGGAGAGGCTGCATTCAATAAGATGTGGGTTAACATCAATAAATGTAAAGTTTCACAATTGGGTTCAAATAATAAACTTCATCAAAACAAGATGGAAAAGGTTTAAGTAGACAGCAGTTTGTCTGGAAAAGACTTCATGGTTTCCATGGACTACGGGCTTAGTACAAATCAACAGCAGGATGAAGCAGCCAGAAATTCGAATGCAATTCTAGGCTAAGTTTAGAAAAGTAGAGTGGAGGGGGAGGGGGAGAGGGAGGCTAGGTGGTGCAGTGAATACAGAATCAGCTCGGGAGTCAGGAGGACCTGAGTTCAAATCCAATCTCAGACACTTAACACAAAACTAGCCATGTGACAACCCCAATTGCCCTCCAAAAAGAAAAAAAAAAATTAAAAGGGGGGAGGGGAGGGGAGGAAGGGCAGCAATTCAGCAAGACCAAGCACACGTCGTCAGCTGTGTTTGATAGTGTATGTGATATGCCACACCCACAGCCCCCAACTTCCACAAAGAGAGGAGAGATGTGCTCTTACTTCCTCAGCTCATTTCTGGGGCCACATTTCGTCATTATCATCACATAATATTCAGTTTGATTTTTGTGCTTCCTGTTGATGTTGTTGTTTTCATTCTGTATGTTGTCAGCCTGATCCTCCTTACCTCACCAGGCAGGACCCAACCAGCATTTCTAAATGAACACCATTCTAGGCAAGGTTGGGATCTTGCGACAGCACCTCCTGAGGCACCCAGAGGGAAAGTCAACGGAAGAGGCAATCCATGGCCCTGCTCCTGCCTCGGTTTCCTCATCTGTAAAATGGGGGAGGAGGGTGGGCCTGATGATTTCCAAGGTCCTTTCTGGTTCTAGGTGATGATTCTGATTCTAGTGCCCTAAGACTGAGGCCAGATGTCTGAAAATGTCTGCAGATGTTGTAAAGATGGGGTAGTGAAGAGGATGTGAGGTAGTGAAGGATGGATATGGACATAGTACCCACTATGTGCCAAGACTTCACTCTTATCATCGCCTCTGATCCTCACAACAACCCTGGGAGGGAGGTGCTATGATTATTACTATTTTACAGATGAGTAAACTGAGATGAACAGGGGTTGAGGGACACACAGGGTCACACAATTAGTAAGTGTCTGAGGTTGGATCTGAACTGGGGTCTTCCGGACACTAGGTACGGTGGTACTCTTTCCACTGAGCCATGATCTTCCTTCCTCCAAACTGCCCCCAGTCACTGACCCATTAAAAGCATTCAGTTATTCCATTAATATAATCTTGCATCTGTTCCTCTCCAAAGTTTTATTTAACCAGATTAATAATAATAGTGGGTTTCTTTTTTTCCCCCTAATGAATTCATGGTGTTCCTTAGAATCTAAACCCCTCCTGCCAGATGGGTGAATGCCACTGTCCGTGCAGAGTGCCAGCACTCTATATTTGGGTTGGCTACGAAACAAGGCTTGCTCCCTTTGTGGTCCAGCAGACCAGCTTCCCCTAATCCAGATGCTGCTGAAAAAGGAAATACTCTTTCCAAAGGATGCTCGGAATTGTGCTCTTTGGTGGCTGGTTTGGATGAGATGCTGGCCAGGGATCTCTGCAGGTAAAACTAAAATAACATGGCCTATTTCCCAAGGTAGATGGGGAAGGAGATACCTCCAAGCAAGGAAAAATATTTTCTCTGTCGGCTTTTTGCCTGGAAAGAAGATTCCATTACTTGGTTTGTGGTGGCCTAATGCAGAAATAACTGAAGCAGTAAAAAGCAAAGGACTCAGTTTGAAACCCCAAACAGAGTGTATGCTTTCTGCCTTGCTGTTTTCTATATTTGAAACTTAGACTATCCAAACCTCAGATCCTTGTTTATATTCAATTTAGCTATTTGAAGTGGTAAAAACCAATTTTCTCCTTGTATTTACTCTATGTCTGCATAAGATTTATACTGCACCTTTCTCTCCAAGAGCTCAAGGCACAGTGAACTATTATGCTACTTTGGGACAGAAGCCTTTTTGTATTGGATAGGAGTTCTGGGAAAGGAGATCATCCCCCACCTCCAAGACTTTGCTCAGGCGATCCCCTCTGCCTGAAATGCCCTCTCTCCCCCTTCCAACTCTTGGAACACTTGCTTCCCTTCAAGGCTCAGATCCAGAGACTGTACTTGATTTCACTGGTTGCTGGAACACTCTTTCCTCAAAGTAATTAACAAATGGAAAGTGTTTTGTAAACATTAAAGCTCTCTATAAATGTTACTATCTATTCTGATGCCATCTTCCCACCTTAGTATTCTCAACCTTTTTTTGTAGCACGAACTTGTGTGAACCTGGTGAAGTCTTTCAACCCTTCTCAGAAAAATGTTTTTAAAGGTATAAAATAGAAAACATACAATGAAAAAGGACACAAATTATATTGAAATATACTTAGCAAAATAATTTTTGAAAAAGCAAGTATCAGACTTTAAACCTTAAAGCTTGATTTAAGCTCTTTGAACAAAGAGACTGGCTTTTGTCATTGCATTTCTAGCCTTGGCACTCTATAAGGGAGTGCAGTATTGGGGGGGCAGACCCAGGATTTTGTTGATGTGGGGAATTCCCAGGTGAAGAAACTCCTTTTACCAATAGAAATTTACAGCTCTTCTTCTATCTATAGTCTTAAAGAATTGCCCAAAACAATGAGGAGTGACCTGTCTGGGATCTCATAGCCAATATATATAGGGAGGGGGGATTTGAATGGATGCAAGACGCCAGAGTCAGCAGCTCTCTACCTATGAGCTCTTGTACACTCTCTCTCTCTCTCCCTCTCCCTCTCTCTCTCTCAATATATATATATATGTAAATAACATAAACCCTATGCTGTTTCTCAGCACACTGGTGATTATTAAATGCACATTGTATGAATGGATGAGTGAATGGATGAAAGGAGCTTTAGGGGAAGCAAGCCTTGGTTGCTCTAAAAAAAATTAACCCAAGAAACTAAGAAAAGAGTATTTGGATTTGCTGATAATGTTGCAGAGGGGGAAGAGAGGAGGTGAGTTAGATGCTATGATTCTCCTCTCCTGGACCATTCCAGTTGTTTCTGGGTCATTCAACAAACATTTGCTGAGCAGCCCCTTTGTAGCCCAGGCTAAGATGAGCCCCTGACTGGACACCCTTACAAAGCTGGTCCATCAGAATATACTGACGAAGTGTAAGGAATGGGCCTGGGAGAAGAAGAGGCTGGATTACTTTGGGGAAATCATGGAGTACTTTCAAGAAACCCCAAGCATCTCTCTGCAAGAGTGACCCATTTTTTAAAACAGCAAAGTTCTTGTCATGATATTCTATGGTCATAAATCATAGAAACCACAGTCTGCAAAGAATTAAGGCCAGAGTCACTAAAGGCGCCATGGCAGGGTACATGGTGGGCATGAGCAGGATGCCTCACTAAACTCATGAAGACTTGTCTAAAGGGAGGGAATCCCTTTGTCTGGCCTTATTCCTTCTTTGTCACAGAGCAATGAATTTTTAAGGATGTAATTTGATCATCTTTTGTTTTTGCATCACAATCATTTTCAGACATGTCCCTCACCCCAGCTGAACCCTCTTTTGTTACAAAGAAAAAACAGTTAAGTCAAAAATGACCATGAAGTGAATACATCTGAGTGTATGCAGCATTGTGTTCTCTACCAAGAGGAGAGAAATAGGTTTCCTGATCTCTTCTCTGGGACCAAGGTTGGATATTATTACTCAGAGTTGAGATTTTTTTTCATTTACTTTATTGCAGTATTGTGTATAGAAGGAGGGAAAGTGATAAGCATTTATAGGACACCGACTATGTACCAGGCACTTAACCAATATCATCTCATTTGTTCCTTACAACCTTAGGGTGCTATTAGTATCCTCATTTCACGGATAAGGAAATTGAGACAATGAGGGTTAAGTGACTTGTCCCGGTCATACAACTAGCAAGTGTCCAAGACTGGATCTGAACTCAGACTTCCTGACTCCATACCCAGCACTCTGTGTACTACAGGGCCACCCAGTTGCCTCAGATCTACGTTCCTGTGGTTTTGATTAACAAAATCTGCATCAGTTCACATGAATCATTCCATGTTTCTCTGAATTCCTCACCTTTGTCATTTACAGTACAAAATATTCCATTCCATTCATTAACCTGAGTTACTTCTGCCATCCTCTAGTTAATGGACACCCACCTTGTTTCCAGTTGTTTGCCCCCCCCAGTAGGGAGTATGAATATGAACATGTGGTGGGGTGCTTGAAGTGAGAAGCCCAGGGCTTGCCTCCTGCCAGCCCACCCTTTCTAGCCTGAATTTCTGGTTTTCTGACTCCACTTCCTGTCTCTGAATCTTCCTTGTTCCTTGCCCTGTGTGCCCAGTGGTTGGCTTTGATCTGTCATGCTGCATTCCTGAACTGCTTCTGCACTCTAGGGAGTGCAGGGCACATCTTTACTCTTCCCTGAAGGAATGGCTTTGGCCAGCACCAGGGGACCTGCAGCCTCCAGCCTGGCTGCCACCCTTACATCCACTCATTCACCTTGGCTTTGCAGACACTGCCAGCACCCAGATCTGAGGGAATGCCCTACAAACAAGATAAGCAGGGCCCCAATCAGAAAGTCTAACTCAGGAAACAAACAAATCAGTGCCCTTGGAGGGCATTTCAACTCAGGCTCATCATGAACACTGAATGAGGATCTGGGTCCAAACCTTTCTTGGTTATTTATTGCTTATATGACCTTGGGAAAGTCATTCTGCATTTCTGGTCCTTGGTTCCCTCTTCTCTAAGAGATCTTTGAGGTTCCTTTCAGGTCTAACCCATAAAGGAATCTAGAGGAGCAGAGTAGCCAAGGAAACAGAGTGAGGAAACACATCCACTAATTGCAGGTTTAGAGCAGGAAGGGATCTTAGGGGTCATCTAGTCCAGTCTCCTTACCCTCATTTACAGATGAGAGAAACTAAGTGACTTACCCAAAGTTCCAAAGCTTTAGTAAATGGAAGAGTCTGGATTTGAACTCAGGTCTCCTGACTCTTTCAAACTGCCCTTACTAGCTTTGTGACCACGAGAAGGTCACTTAAGTGGAGAGGGGAAGGGAATAAGCATTTATTAAGGACCATCTTTGTGCCAGGCATTTTATAAAGATTATCTCATCTGATATCTGTGAACCTCAGTTTTCCCTTCTATAAAATAACACTTGGGGTGTCCTTTGAGAAGCCATTATAGAGTCATTATGAAGTTTAGTAAGAGAATGTAGGTTAAAGTGCCTTGTGGACCTTAAAATTCTATATTAATGGCAGCTATTGGGATTATAGAGAAGGAGCATGCTGGTAAATGTTTAACAACTAACTCTGAACAAAAAGTGTATGCACAATACATTTTAAAGTTTAATCTGCCTCAACACTTTCTCCTTCACTTTCTTAATTCTAGACAATAAACGAGCCCTGGTTTGTAGCTCAAAGTTAATAATCAGCTCTCCGGAGCCAGTTTGAGCTGGCTTTAGCACACCTTTGGACCACAGAGTTAGAATCAGAAATGACCTCTGAGGAAACTGAGACAAAGAGACATTAGATGACTTACCTAAGGTCACACTGCTAGTAAAGGGCATAGTTAGGAGTCAAATCTAGGTCTCCTGACTTCTGATCCAGGGTCTTTTCTCTACAGAACCACGACTCCAACTGCAATTGTGGTTTGTCTCCTAGTTTCCCAGAGACCAAGACTAGAGGCTTTATCCTGCTCGGTTGGGTAGAGGAGGGTGGATGGTTTCATTACTCCTTTGTCATCCTTCAAATCAACAGCAGGATTTTCAGCTGCATGAGCTCTGGAGAGATGGGGAGGGTCAGGAGCCAACAGTCACCAAAAGAAGTTCAAGTGTATCTGGGCGTGGCTTCTCAAAGGACACCCCAGTGACCACGGGCTGAACAAAACTCAGGGGTGGATTTGATTTCCTTCAAGTTATGTGGCCCATAAAAAGGCACCAGGGCTTCCCCTCTCCTCACTCCAGCTGGGCAGATGTGGATGCTCGGGTTACACTTGACTCTCGCTCCCAGCTGGCCCTTGTTAGGTTACCTGCAGCAGGCTAGCTTCCATCTCAGATTCCATTTTGCCATCACGTGGCTCCCTCTCAGGCACCTTCCTTCCCATTGGGAGGGGTGGACCTAGCTCCGAGTCCTGGCTCTGCCATTTCCTCTGAACAATCCACTCAGCCTTGCTGGGTCTCAGCTCCTTCCTCAGTAAAATGAAGGCGTTGAACCAGATGCCTCTGAGTTCCCTCCCATTTCTAAATCTGGGACTCTTTGGTTCTCTCTGTTGACTCTCTCCAATATATTTCAAATAGAGCTTATTTGCCCATTCTTCTCCCCCTTTAGACTGGGAGCTCCTTGAGGGCAAGGGCTGTCTTTTTGCCTTTCTTTGACAAGATGCTTAACACAGTGCTTGGCATACAGTAGGCTTTTAATAAATGTTTGTTGACTTGACTGTGACTGCCCTGGGCCTCAGTTTCCTCCTCTTTAAAGTGAGGGAGTTAGACCTAATGGCCTTTGAAATCCCCCCTCCCATATCTGTGTCTTTGAGCCTCCTGCAGTATGAACAGATGGTTTCTACCCTGGGATTTTGACCCAGGAAGCCTCAGGGTCCCAGATCAGGTTAGTGGCCGGAGGCATGGTACACACCCTTCTCACCAACCTTCTGTACTCCTCCCCGGGATAACTTCAGCCCCGTTTTCACCATCTATTTCTTTTCTGCCTCAGAGGTGATTTGGGGGAATGTGTGTAAATCTAAACATCCTTCCAGACAGAGATGCAGGCAAATGGTCTCAGAGGTGCCACTGCTTACGGATGGCATGACTGCTTCTTTCTCATTCTGATTAAGCCCCTGGGGACCCATAGTCCAAACATGAAGGGAAAGTGCATTTAAATGAGTTTATAGAACCCCAAAACTCAGGCTGCCAGTACAAAGAGGCTAATGGTGGGTTAGCCATTTCTGCATCTGTCCCCAAAGCCCCATGTATCCTGGAGCTCTCTATTAGGGCTTCCATTCTTCCAGCGACCGTGGATAACACAAAAGCAGAAATCAAAGATACCAGGTATGGTAAATGGGCAGCCTGGAGATGTGGGCAGGAGGCCTTAGGTGCTATCTCTCAACAAATACAAGGCCAGCAGTCATGATATAACAGGTTCCTGAGGCTCACCCTCATCAAAAACACGGCCCTTTGCCCAGACTGAAAGGGCACCACAGATTTGGAGTTGGCCCACTTATCTCAGTTTCCTCATCTGTAAAATGAGAGGGTGGGACCGAATGGCCTGTGAGGTTCCTCCCGGCCATAGACCTGAGATCCATCATCCTTGGCTTTGTCTAGAGATTGACATGAGAAAGGAAAAGAAATGGACAAAAGACATGCCTTTCCCTTTAATTATAGACTCTCTTCACAACCAAGATTCCAAGGGTCTTGTCAGCTACCAAGTATTCCTTAGGTGCCTACTGTGTGCCAGGAGCTGTGGTAGGCATGGGAATCCATGCGCAATACAGAAAAAGACTATTCCTACCTTCAAGGAACTTACATTTTAAGGAGTAAAGACAATCATGAAAAAGGAACCAGAATGTGGAGGGGTGGGGAGAGGGGATGGTACTCACCTGGAGACTGGAAGGAAATGTTTGGAGGATGCAGAGCTGAGCTGGAGAGAAGTGAGCCTGAATGGCCTGGGGACTTGTTTAAAGGGCTTTTTGGTCAGGAATTCATTAACTGGAGGAGGGGCCTTCGGGTGGGGGGGAGGCAGGAGGAGGCTGCTGGAGAGGAGATGGAAAATCCAGAGACTCAGGAGCAGAGCCTGGAGAGAGGTGATGTTGACAAGTTGGAGGACGTCCAGAAGAGAGCCCAGAACAGAAAGGCCTGAGGGCTGCCCTGTGAAGATCTTTAAAGGACCTGGAGACGTTTAGACTGGGATATAGGACACTTGTTGGGGAGAAGGAGGAGATTAGGAGGGTAGTTGCCTTCAAGTATTTGAAGAGGTATAAAGTGAAGAGAGAATGGACTTCCTCTGCTTGGCCCCAGGAATGAAGAGACAGCAGCAGTGGGCGGGAATAATAGAAGGACAGAGGTGGATTTGGGTATGGTTGGAGTTCTTGACCATTAGCTCTATCCCAAAGTAGAACTAGTCACCTTGGGAGGGAGTGGGTTTCTTCCCACTGGAGGGCTTCAGGTAGAAGATGATTGACCAATTCTTGGGCAAGAGGGATTCTTGTTCAAGTAAGAGTTGGACTAAATGACTCCTAATGATGAGGTAGAGGCTCTGGGAGCCCCCTCGAGCTCTCCTTGAGTCCTTGAGGTACAAGCTCTAGGAACCCCTCCTTGGACTGTGATTAAATCATGTCATTTGATGAGGCCATAAGCCTTACATTGTGGCTGAGCCCAAGCCTCTGTTACTAGACTTCCCACACTTGAGCATATCAAAATATCAATCGACCCATGAACTGGCCTAGCCTACCATTGTCTGTAGTCTCCAGGTGGCTTCCCACCCTTAATCACTCATTGACCTCCTTAACTCCTCCTGAAGACCCTCCCCAAACTCCTCCTCTAGACCACTTTTAGATTCCCACAACCTTCTGTATATAAGATCCCATCTTCCCTCCATGTGAGTGACAGCGCCATAGAATGACCCAGCACAGACTTACTCTGTGTCTAATACAAGCAAACTTTTAATAAACTTTACTTTTCTTTGGCTGAGAAGACTTGAGAGGAATTCATTATTTTGGGGCCTCCAGAGCAACCCCAACCCTCTTTATGAGTGACCTCTTCATTTTTATGGCTCCCTGACCGGGAATCTCAGATTCTGGATGCTTTATGAGTGCTTGGCACACAGTAGGAGCTTAATAATGTTTCTTGCATGAGTGCATTCCTCACTGACCTTCTTTCCAAACTGCAATATGGCACACAACTGTATATGGGGCTGCTTGGTGTCTTGAATGGGACAGAGCCTGGAGATGCCCCCATTTGCTTCCCAGATACCTGAGTTTGTGAATTAAGGGGCCATTCACTTTGGGGGATGGCTCCTCTGAGGTTCAGTTGGGTAGACAGAGCAGGCTTGGAGTAGCAGAGGGAGGTATTCCAGATGCTTTTGGATCCTCTTGGGGACATTACAGTCATGACTCAATAGATCGGGATGCAGGGACCATCCTTGATCCCCCAGCCTGCAGGGCTGGCATGGAGACATAGTTCGAGCATGCACAGTGGGGGCTTTAGGACGATACTGCTGAGCCCTTTGGCTGGGAAGCTTGGACAAGAACATGCTGCAGCCTTGCACCAATCAGGGCATTTTGGGGAGGTGGGGGGGGCGGTACAGTCACATTCTCCCCATATAAATAAATCCAGTCCCAATACAGAGCCTTCAGAAAGCCAAGTAGAAAAGTTATTAGCTTTTTAAAATAGATAGATTTTCCCCTCTTGTTAAAAAAAACATAACTCACATTGTCTTTAAGCTGCTCCCTTTGCTCCTGCCAGGCTGCAGCTAGAGACAAAACTGTGAAATCTGCAGTGGTATCTATCCCATCCCCCCTCCCAGGCCCTTCCCTCTTCCCCACCAATGTTTGGCCTGGGGCCTTTTCCCAATGACCCTGTGGTGTGCTTTCTTAGTATCTCTACTGAGAAGTAAATGCTAGTAAGGAGTAAACTGATAAGTTAAGGTACTAACCACTCCTCCCAGAGACACTGCCCCATTTTCATTAGGGATCTTCCAAGTTCCCAAAGTATTAACAATTCAAAGGAATGAATCTCTAATGGTACAATCCATACATTTTAAGACAGTGGAGTAGAGGAAGCAAAGACCTCACTGGGCTCCCCTTTCTTACTTTTCAAGATAGAGATTCATATGAAAACATGAATATGTCCATAATATCACCTTTTAGGAATTTAATTAGAACCATTGCTCTAGAGCTAGGAGAAACCTCAGGGAGTTTTGTTTTTTTTTTTAAGCAATTGGGGTTAAGTAACTTGCTCAAGGTTACATGGCTAGTCATTATTTATGTGTGGGTGCTCATTTTCTGAGGCCAGATTTGATCTCGGGTCATCCCAACTCCGAGGCCGGCGCTCTTACTCACTGCACCACCTAGCCGCCCCTTTTTTAGGGCAATTGGGGTTAAGTAACTTGCCCAAGGTCACACGGCTAGGTTTTTGTTTGTGTGGGTTAAGTGTCTGAGGCCGGATCCGAGCTCAGGTCCTTCTCACTCCAGGGCCTTCGCTCTGCTCACTGCGCCGCCCCGTCAGGGAGTTTTCTAATTCATCAACCTCACTCTCCAGGTGAGGAAACTGAGGCCCAGAGAGACTAAGTGACTGAGCCAAGGTGAGTAGAATGCTTTGGAGGTGGGATCTGAATCTTGGTCCTCAAAATCTTGTGCACTCCCCAGTTAGACTGACTTTATCAGGAAGGTGACTACTATATCCATATACCCATTTTAAGGTCGAGAACCTAAAGGCCACCCATCTGGGAGTCCTAAGCTCCCTGAGAGCATGGACTGGAAGGTCACTCAATCTTCTATTTCCTCTGGTGGCTGTAACAGTGTCCTGAGCAGAATATATGCTTGAAAAATATTACATTAGGCTAGACCAGCGGTGTCAAACTCCAATAGAAATGGATCCCTGCAAAAAACCCTCCACAAAATGACATCATCTGTGTTGTATTGTATTTTTATCTACTTTATTAACCATTTCCCAATTTCATTCTAATCTGGCTCCTGCTGTACTTGGGAGTTTTGCAGTCACATGTGTGGATTAGATCCCATAGAGACTGAGTGACCTCTAGGCTCATAGATCCAGAGCTGAAAGGAACGTCCGAGGTCAGAATACGAGGAAGAAATGGGCTTCTTGGAGATTTTGCCCAGAGTCACCAGGGCTCTGGTGGCCCATAGGATACTGGAGCTCTTCCTGCAGTCACTTCTTAGCCCATGCATGAGCTTTAACAAAGGGATGGACCTTTTGTTGTAAAGGATGCCCACCCACCTCTGCCCTTTTCTCATGCTGCTTGCTGCCTCTGTGCAGCACAGAACCACGGTATCTTAAAACAGGAAGGTTATCCCGTCTAAGCCTCCACCAACACCATTTTGAAGGTGGAGAAAATGAGTGTCAGAGAAGACTCATAGGATCATAGATTTAGTACTGGGAGAGCCTTCTGGGGTCCTTTAGTCCAACATCCTCATTTTATAGATAAGAAAACTGAGGCACAAAGAGGTTTCAGTGAGTTGCCTAGGGACATATAACCAGTGTCTGAAGGAGAATTTGAACCAAGCTCTTCCTGACAGGTAGGAAACACCAGGATCTGGGTGAGGGGGGAGTCAAATAACTTGGATTCAAATCAACAAAGAGAGCACCCACTATGTGCCAGTCACTGTGTGAAGTACACAAAGCCAAAGGGAAAACACCTTCTGCTCTCAAGGAGCTCACATCCTACAGCTTATATACAATTAAGTAAATAGAAAATACAAGCTTTTTTTAAATAAAATCTTCAATGGCTTAAAACCTCACTAAGACTTCTGGGACACCATATATATAGATATAGATACATATACATATATATATATACATATATATATATCAGGCTCACAAATACAAAAGAATTTAGGTACATGGAGGGGACTCATCAGTTTCTAGGGGCATTGGAGAAGGCTTTATGCAGTGGGTATCACTTGAGATGAGCCTAGAAAGGAGACTTACTGGACTTGGACACAGATCAAGAGTGGAACAGGATCACAGAGGCCATTCCCTTCATTCTGTCTTAAAATTCTTATTATACTGTTTTTCCAGTTGGCAAACAGTTATTTTTTCTCTCCACCATGAACAATAACAAAAGGGCATAGTCAAATGCAGTAAGTTTTCTCATCAGTTACGTCTAAAATTGTACATCTCATCCTGGCTCTTGAGTCTCTTATATATGAGGGAATGGGGGCCCGCATAAGTCACTTAGGTGAAATGACTTACCTAAAGTGACCCATGGGAGCAAAGATGGGGAGTTGGAAGTGACTTCAGAGGCTTCATTTACTGATGAGGGAACCCTGACCCAGGGAGACCACCCAGGCTTGTAGGCAGTGAGCATCAGGACATAGAAGCTCTGACTCCAGAACCAGGGTTCTTCCCATTGTCCCCTCCAGGTAGAGGGATCAGAGCATTGCCCAACATTCCACCTACCAACTCTAGAACCCTGGCTTCCTGGCTCAAGGGCCTCCATCTAGAGCATATGGGTTCATTTGGTGCAAGAACCCCGTAAGGAACCAAGGTAGCTGGCATCATCAGGGCCAGAACTTGTTTGAGTCCCTCAAGCAAAGGACAAGATGGTGATTTTTGCCATCGAGAATGTGGCATTGCTTGAAACTGCACAAGAGGTCTTGGCTTCCAGATATGCTGGGCTCTTGGCTCCTCTCAAAGACCAGTGGTACAAAGATGACCTGAGCATTGGGGTATGATGGGAACAATCACTGTCCCAGGGTTCAAAACTCAGGAAGCTCAGCCAGAGTAGCCGACTGGACCCTTGTAAACTGCCCAGGATTTCCTACTGGTGTGAAGGCCTGAGGGTGAAATGCAGGACTCCTCATTAGACTGTCTGCTGTTAGGAGGTGTCATTCATGAGGATCAAATAATAGAATCCCATCATGTTAGTTCTGAATGATGCTTGGAAAGGTCATCTGGTCCATCCCCTGTCTCCACTAAAGCTGCTCCAAATGCACAGGAAGTCAGAAATTTTTCCTAACTTTTTAATGGTCTTTAGAGACTATTTCACAACTTGCCTTGATAAACCAGCCATTCTTGTGTTTAGTAACTTTTGGAAAATTGCTTTTTAAAATAGTTTTTAATGATATCTTTTGTTTTTACATTACCCAGATTTTCTCCTGCATCTCTCTCTTTTCCCCTCCCTGAGAGTCATCCCTTATCACAAGTACTTTTTTTAAGTAAAGAAAAAAAGAAGAGAAAAAATTCTGCAAAATCAGTGGAAAAAAATTGAAAAAAATCTGTCGATTCTTTACCTACAGCTTGAGCTCCTCAAGAGCCCTCCTCCCGTGCTATCTCGGGCCCTGGAGGTGACCTGGGACTCTCCAAGACTGTGTTGGTGAGACACCAGTTTTAGCCCATCCTGCTATGCTGGAGAGGTTTCCAGTATGGAGAGCTGCCATGGCCAAAACATTCATCAATTGTTAGTCAAATTCATATATTAAAGCTAATTTTGAGGTCCAATATCCATTGTGGATAATGGAGTGTTGTGCTAAGTGTTGGGTACCACATTTCATTTCAAGAAAGTCATTGAGAAATTAGAGGACAACAAGACTGGCCAGCCAGTCAATAAGCATGCATTAAGTGCCTACTGTATGCCAGGCACTGTGCTAAGTGCTGATGATACCAAGAAAGGCAAAAGAGAGTCTCTGTTCTAAAAAAGCTCATAGTCCAATGGAGAAAAGGGCATGCAGCCAGCTAGATGCCAACAAGATGTACATAGGAGAAACTGAAGATAATAAAGAGAAGGCAATGACATTGAGGGGGATCTGGAAAGGCTTTTTGTAGAAGGAGAGATTTAGCTGGGACCTGAAGGAAGTCTGTACATAGAGATGAGGAGGGAGAGAAGTCTAGGGATAAGCGATAGCTAGTGAAAACATCCTGAGAGGTGTGAGGAAGGGCAAGGATGCCAATGGCAGAGCATGGCAGAGTCAGTAAGGTGTAAGAAAACGGAAAAGATGAAGGGGCGGGGACAGGGAGTGATAGCATGAAGGAGTCCAAGTCTCTGCCATGAGAAAATCAAAAGAAGGAATGGGGGATGTGTAGTTTGGAGAAGGGAAGAGATAGGGGCAACATGATAGCCATCTTCTGGTGCTTAAGGGGCCTCACCTAATAGGGGGGATTGGACTTGCTCTGCTTGGTCCTAGGACTAGAGGTAGTGGTGGATGGATGGATGGATGGATGGATGGATGCAAAGACATCAATTTAGGAAAACCTCCCCATTCATTGGAGTTGTCCAAAAGTGGAGCAGACTACCTTGGAAAGTATTAGATGACCTGTAAGTGGAGGCATTCAAGAAAAGGCTGAATGACCACTTATTGGAAATGTTTTAGAGGGGATTGTTTTCCAGGTGTGGGTTGGACTAACCAACACCTGAACTTCCTTTCAATTCTTAAATTCTGTGATTCAAAGATGTTATTTTTATCTATACTATTTTATTTGGACGCTTTAATGACAATAGTATAACCATCACATGTAAGATCTCTCCTTAAAAAACCCCATCTAATGTAGTGATTTTCATTGATAACACATGCAACACTCTCTCTCTCTCTCTCTCTCTCTCTCTCTCTCTCTCTCTCTCTCTCTCTCTCTCTCCTCTCCGCTGGGAGGGAGGGAATGAGGGTTAAGTCACTTGCCCAGGGTCACAGAACTAGTAGATGTCTAAGGTTAAATTTGAACTCAGGTCCTCCCAGTTCCAGGGCCAATGCTCTACCCACTGCATGACTTACATCTCTTAAAGTTTATTGAGACCCCTGTTTCAGATGGCCCTGGCTCTATTTAGGTTCTCAGATCCCTAGAATGCCAGAGATGAAAAAGATTGTAGAAGTCATTTGGACTTATCCCTGTACTTTTACAGAAAAAGAAACCAACATAAAATCATTTTACAGATAGGGAAACTTAGGCATAGAGCATTCACAGAACCAGTTAATGCTGAGTGAGGACTTGTGCCTATCTCTTGCCTGCCTCCCACTGCTTTCTACACTGCATCACCTCAATGAATCCAATTCTATTTATATTTTGTTCCGTCCTTCAGAGTTGCACATTCACACACACAAATAGAAACATTTTGTGAGCAATTTCTATTATTGCTATTTGGGGGCCTGTGAAGGTCCTTACATTTTAAAATGTTTCCATGAATTAAAAAACACTTCATTTTCCCATAAGACCTCTCTCCTAAGTATCTGCAGAAATTTTCTCATGGAGCCTCACTCCATCCTGCAATTGAAGAAGAAAGGGATGCATCATGAAGCATGTCCTCTGGCCATCTGCTGGCAGGTAGACGGTGGACTGTAGGTGTGGAACAAGACATGCATTTTTAGACGTTGCCAATGTGTGGATTTGTTTGTCTTAAGCCTACCTCCTTGTTGCCAGGGGAGGTTTGGGGGAGGGGGAGAAGGGAGTCTTTGGGAATCAACAGTTTTGCTTTTGTTCTGTGCTTTTTAAGAGCATCAATAAAACCTTTTTATAGAAAAGTTATTTCCATTATTCAAATAGGGAAATCAAGGTGTAAGGAGTGATTCATCCAAGCTGCTGATAGTGGTAGCAATGAGGTAAAGAATGAAACTGTGGTTTCTTGATAAGCCAGCCACTTGGAGGGCCTGTATTTGGGAACTTTTCTCCTTTCCCAAAGGTTTCCTCCTCTTTCCTCCCCAGGTTTCTGCCTGAGATAGTGAGGTAAATGAGCAGCAGCTAGAAGAATGGAGACCAGCCCACGTTCCTGAAACAGCCCCTCTTTCCATCCTTATCCTGGACCATTCATCAGCAAGGCCAGGGGAGAGGAGAGTCCCCTCTCACTGGTCATCAGAGCTGTCAGAGCACCAGGCTGTTGAGCATGATGTTGTAGCCAATTGGACCTGAGCAGATGCTGATTGACCACTCAGTCAGCCAGTGATGCTGAATGAAAGAGGAAGTAGCCTCCTTCCCAACACATTTGTATTCACTCCTGTCATTCCCTTACTCAACACATACCCATAAAGCACTTACCAGGAGTAGAACTGAGCCAGACTGGGGGCTGGGAAAGTCCAATTCTAATGCTTAGATGAAACATGGTCTCTACCCTCAAGGAACTAAAGGCCTGCCAGGGAGATAAGACCCCAGCATTGATGACCATACTGTCCAACATGACCTGATAAGTAGTAGACAGACAGTCTTCCATACCCCCTTGTTTTTCAGAGAAGGAACTGGGCTCAGAGAGGGAGGGACTTTGATGTAATCAGTTCATGGAGGAGAGGGGACTGAGAGGTGGTTCATAAATAGTCCTGGTATTAAACTGACTCCAGGAAGTCAAGGTAGCCAGGCTATCCTCAGCCCATCCACAGCCACCTCTACCCTGGGGCTCAGAAACTTTGTGTGACAGATGCTAAGGATGGAGGATAAAGAGAGACCCTAATAGGCCATTAGTTCTTTTCCAGGCCCCAGCAGAATCCTAGGACTTCAGAGCTAAAAAGAACCCTAGAGATTAGTTAATCTATGCCCTTCATTTTACAGATGAAAAGACTGAGGCTGAGGTTCATAGGACTCAAGATTTGGGGGGTTTATTTATCTGTTTTTGACCAAATCTGTCCCTTCTTTGATTCAAGGAACAGGGATGAACCAGTGATTCCCCCCATCCACGTAGGTTGGCACCTTCTCCACAATTTAGGGAGTCTGGCTAAGGGTCTGCTGGGGTTCAAAGTTTCTCCTCATGGTTCCTCCCTCCCCACTGCTTTGGAACTTCCCCCATATTATTTATTGCTTGTGTTGCTAATTTACTTTTATTTGGCCTGTAGGATCCTCCATCAGATTCTCAAGTGTCTGTTAGCATATTACTGGTTTCTCAGGGATTGATGGCTTCTGTCTCTCTTTGGGTCACCACCCCTCCCATTCCTGCTGACTACTCACCCAATTTTACCTCTTTCAGGTCTTGGTGGGAATGGCCTCAGGGCTACTAGTTCCCAACCTTTTTTTTCCTGCTTTGGTCTTCAAACCCGTCAAATTAATAATGGAATAATGGACAAGGTCCATTTGGCAATAGCATCCTTCAAACACCCATGTGGATCAAGAGAGTTAGAAGATCCAACTCATTAAGATTACCAGTTCCAGGCTATATCACTCATTAATGATGACTTTTATTTATCTATTATCCCTAAGATTCTAGGTAAGAATAATGTTCATTAATACCATCAAGGATGTATGATTTCAGTAGCATGGGGACTCCTTCCACCAAGATAGATCTCAATCCATAGTAGAGAGTCTCAGAGGACTCTGCTTCATGCATGATTAGAGGTAGAATTGGAGACTAGCTGTTCCTTAGTCAATATCTAGCATGCTATCCACTATACCACCCTACCTCAAAGTTATTTATTAGATACTGATTCCCCCTACTCCTTGATGCTTCATCATGTTTCAGCAGTGATCCCAGGTTCCCAAAGCCAATCAAGGAGCAGATGAACTCTGGCAGATCCTCCAATGCTGGAAAGAGTTCTGTCTCTATGGAATGAGAGGTGGTAGGTTCCACCTTCTTGGAGGTCATTCAACAAATTCTAGATAGCCATTTTATAGGTATGCTTTAAAGAAGATTCTTGTTCAGGTCCCAATTTGATTAGATGGCCCTAAGGTTCTTTCCAACTCTGCCATTCTGGCATTCTGGGAGCTCTTGCTATGAGTATACTCCTATGGACAGCTCACATTCCCATCAACCTGAACCCCTCTCCAGTCATCAACCTTAATTTTCAGCTGAATCCTTCCTTTCAGTCAGCTTCACAGAAGATTGATTCAGCTTGCTGTCCAGTTTGGCTCTTCAGATGGCCAAAACATTCATTTGACCTTTTATCAAATATCTGCTTTTTGGCGGGGGTTCAAATGACAATAATCTTTTATATTTGTTTAGCATTTTCTACTCTGCAAAGTACTTTCACTGTCCACAAGCTCATTGGATTTCTACCATAGCCCTAACAACAAGGAGAACTGGGATGATTCAGAAACAGAGACCAAAAGTGGTTAAATGACTTTAGGGTCACTTACTATCAAGCAGAGCCAGTTTCTGGGGACCTTTCCATTGTGTTCTGCTGCCTCACTTCCATTCAACAGATTTAGTTCAGCAAGCATTCACCCTGGAGACAACATAGCAGACAGAGAGCCAGCTGGAATTAGGGAGAAGCAGTGGGATAGTCAGGAAACCTGGTTCAAATCCCAGCTCACACATTTATTAGCTGTGTGATTAACAGCAAATCTCCTGACCCCTCTGAGTGGCACTGCACCTGTAAAACAGGCATAATAATGCACTACCTTCCTTCCAATGATTTTGTGGGAAAGTATGTGATAAAAATGGCCTCCACCTTGAATATGCCTCAACCCAAGTGAGAAGAGTTCAACCACTTTGGATAGGAATGAGCTACTGGACATCTAATGATAAAAATTACAAAATATGCCAAGGGAAAAGGAATGATTTGAAAAGAATACAAATGCAAAAAAGTGAATGTGCAACATCTTCATGTTTCACTACTTTTTCCTAACAAGAATTCAAAGTCTGAACCCAAAAGAATAGGACAAAAAGTTTCTTTGTTATCTTTGCATAAGCCACACTTAGCACAGTGCCTGGCAAAGAGGGGTTGCTAGATAAGTGTTTGTTAAATGAACAAATGGATGGATGAGATGGTGACTCAGAGAGGGAAAAGTAATAAAAGGAAGAAACAAAGAGGTTTTGTGGATTGGTGCCTCCCAGCAAAGGTGCAAGACCAGAACATGCCTTTAGGAGAGTCACCAAAAGTACAGAAGGAGCAAAATCCCCAGAAACTGCTCACCTACCAGTACTCTGGAATCAGAGAATTTGAGAATAGGAAGGGATCTCGGAGGCCATCTTGTCTCCCTGTGGCTGCCAGATGCCAAACAAAGATACAACCAAGGCAAGGTTCAATGACTTGATTATGATGAAAGTAAAGGAGTGTGAGGACAACTTGTCACAGAGCTTTGGAGTTTCTGGAGGAGATATTCAGTGGCGTCATGCACAGGTGTAACTTGAATGGAGCAACCATAATTCTCCACCAAGGTGCCAAACTTTGAGGGAAAATTTGCCAGCCCATCAGCAAAGCAACAAAAGCTTAGTCCCTAGCTTTTTGGTCTAGACCTATGATTTCATTGGTTTAGACATCTCCCAGTGAGGAAACTCTCTAACAATGCAGATCAGGGATTTTTCTACAATTCATAGGTTAAGTGATTTGCCCAGGGCTGAATAACCAGAGGTGAGGGTGGCAGGACCTGAACCCAGGTCTGCTTGACTTTGAAGTTGGCTCTCTATCCACTTGTACCAGACAGCCTCTCTGAACCTAGTTAGCAAGAATAATTAGTTAAACTAGAAAGCGACCAGATGGTGAGCTAGGCTAGAATAAGCTCCACACCTCCCCTTCTCCTAGCTCTCTCCCCACTGTGCCTTCTCTCTTGCCCAGGGGATCTGTCTTCCCTTCCCAAGGCAGTGTTCTCAGCTCCTTCCTGTCAACAGACAACACACTATGTGCCCCTTGTCACAGGCACGGTGTGTGGCACTTGCCCCGGTCATAGAAATGTCTTGTTCTGGCTCTGGGGCCACGTCCTTTACAGGAGCATTAAGGAAAGCATGGAATGGACTTGCAGTTGGTTCCCAGTCACAATGCTGCCCTGTAGCTTCTGATTAACTGAACCCATTACTCCTTCTCCTGCTCATAGAATGAGCTCATTTCCATAATGCTGATGCTGCAGGCAGAAAAAAAAAAGTCCTGAACATGAAAAAAATATCTTGGTCTTAATAAATGTCTAGCTTAGGGTGAGTTAATATGTTTAAATGTGAAAGTGTATAAATGGTCTGTTTTAATAGCATTCTGGGCATATTGTTGTATTGAGATAAATGCAAACTTAAAACAAAATTCCAGTGTCTTCTAGCACCATTCCCTCATCACAGCAAATGATGAATTGCGAGGGGGAAACGTCGAGGTACAATGTTTTGAAAATTAAGTAAAGGATGAACGCAATTAACGCTGTGTCTGACTTAAGCTGTGACTTTATCATGTCAGCACTGCCGTAAAACTGCAAAGGGAGGAGAATTCCTCCTTCGTGCCCCTGAAATAGAAGCTGTTTTCATTTTAATTGTGTTTCCATTAGATGAATTGTTTTTGCAAATGTTCTATAGTCCTTCCCCATTCAGAGACATTCAGGAAGAGGGCAGAAGAGTTGTAAACTCTCATAATGAATGGTTTTGATTTCAAAATAACTTTTGGAAAAAATTTTTAAAACAAAATGTAAAGAATTTGGAATTTTTTCAGAGTGCAATAAAAATATTTTCCTACCAATTTAGCTATTTGTTATCATAGATAAAGAGAGACAAATATAGAGTTTGGAGTTTTTTCCCCCGTTTATTTCCCCGTTTATTTATTATATTAGGAACAATAAGCCTGAGAATCATTTTATATTTATCAGTCAATCCACAAGGATTTATTAAATGCCTATTATGTGTCAGCCATTGTGCAAAGTACTATGATTATCTAAGTGCCTACTATGTGCTAGCCATTGTGCTAAGTAGGAAGATTATCTTTGCTCTTACCTTGGGGTTGTGGACTTTTCTGGGGTACTAGATCACAGATGGAGAACTAGAAAGGACCTTTGCCTCTGACCTTTGCTAGTTGTGTGGTGCCAGACAAGTCACTTACACTCTCCTCAAATATAAAATGATGGTAATAATAGCACCAAACTCATAGGGCTGTTGTAAGGATAAAATGAGGCAACATGTATGGAAACCTTAGGGCACTATAGAAATGCTAGCTCTTATTATTTCTAATGTTTTTGTTGTTCAAGGTCACATAGGTAGCAAATGTCAGAATCTTTTCTTTTGACCATCAGCATACAATTTATTTATCATTTTCAATTATCAAAAGTATTTATTAAGTACCTTCTATGATCACAAACAGTGACTAGAGGAGAATTGGCCAGTAAGAGCTGGCATACTGGCTGTGTGATCCTGGGCAAGTCACTTAACCTCTTAGGCTCTAAGTTAAAGACTCTAAGTTAGTCAGTAAACATTTATTAAGTGCCTTCTATGTGCCAGGCTCTGGGCTAAATGTTAGGGATATTAAAAAAAAGGTAAAAGACAGCATCTGCCCTCAAAGAGCCCACAATCTAATGATTACAAAAGCAGGTACTGATCTGTATTGGTAGAGGGACCTCTCTCTATCCTTATACTCAAAACAATGATTTAGGCACTGGGGATCAAAAGAAAACAAAGCTCCTGGTCCAGTAGCTTACAATCTACATTCTTAGTCAGACTTCATCTAAGCTACCTTGGACAGTGTATCCATCTGGTCCACATTTCCTCTTTACTATAGACTACACACACATTCTTTAACTTCCCAATCATGGGTAGCCATGTCAAGTGTCACCTCTTTCAAAACACTAAAATGCTCTCCTCCTCCTCTGCAGCAGCAGCAACATTTATCATAGAATCTGAAATGGAAGGAACCTCAGGAGATATTTGTTCAACTAAATTCAACATTTATTAAATACCCACTATCTGCCAGGTACTATGCAAGGCATACAAAGACAAAAATGATAAAATTCCTGCCTTCAAGAAGTTTACATTCTACAGTCTAATCTGCCCCTGCCTAGGAATCACCTCTACAATATACTGTACAAGTTATCTGCCCAACTTTTGTTTGCAGAGCTCCAGGGTGCCACATCTGGGACTTCTTAAGGAACTCTTTCCAGTTGGGGATAGCTATAATTGTCACAAAGTGATTTTCCTGACATCAAGTCTACATCTGCCAATCAATGGCCCTAGTTCTGCTCTCTGGGGCCAAGCAGAACATGCTTGATCCCCTCTCCTCCCATGTAACAGCCCTTCAGATGCTTGAAGCTCTATAGAATTTAAAGTTCACAAGTTGCTTTCTTGAAAACTATCCTCTTGAGAAAGGCAGAGTGAGTGACAATTTCTAGTTGTCCAAGAACAGCCTTGAGGAATCAAATTGTACTTATGTTGGGAAATAAGAGGACCCTTCTTAACCTAAAAAAAAAAAAAAGCTGACTAACTCAGAGGAATGGAAGAGAAAGGGAAAAGTGATGGAAAGATGATGTCTTCTAGGAAGAAATGCATGCAATGGTTTCCATTTCAAAGCCTGGAAAGATGTTATGTTTGCATTGGCTTTGATTTTACAGAGGCTGAGCCAGAGTGTCAAGATGACCCACTATAAAAATGTGCCCTCTCTATGAAGTAATATCATTAGAAGAGATTTTATCTTGATTACTTGGAGAAATAAGTCATGATACTCCCTCTTCCCTTTATATGTTATCCAAACTTCAATGAATAGCGCTTTCTAATCTCTTGCAGAATGTAGTGTTTGGTCAATCTGGGTGGGGATTGTTTTTAATTGGATTCATCCATTCAACAAATTGTTATTCAGCACCTACTAAAATGCCAGGCACTGTGCTAAGCACTGGGAGCATAGAGACAGAAATAAACCAATCTCTAATATCAAGGAGCTTATATTTTGCTGGGGATGGGGTACTTGAACACAGATAAGCAAACACAAAGTAAATACAAAATAATGGGAATAATTTCAAGAAGGGGTCAGTATCAAGATATGTTCCAGGCACATTTTTAGAGGAACAAAGATAGACAAAACAGTCCCCCATCCTCAAGGAGCATGGATTCAACTGGGTAGATATAATATATATTTTGGCAATTAACTACAAATGATATAAAAAGTAATTTCAGAAGGGAAAAAGCACTTATCCCTGAAAGGATCAGGAAAGGTCTGATGTGGGACATAGCACCTGAGCTGTGCTTAGAAAGAAGGTTCTATCAGGCAGAGGTGAGGAAGAACATAATTTCACATATGGGCAAAGACATGGATGGAGGGAGGAGAGGGATGCCATTCACCAAGCACAGCTATCAGGCCAGCTTGCTGGAAACAGAGATTGCATGAGGGAGACTAATGTAGGTTTTAAATTCTAGGCTGAGGAGATTATCTTTTATTCTAAATGCATGAGGAAACAAATGAAGGTGTGTGTGTGTGTGTGTGTGTGTGTGTGTGTGTGTGTGTGTGTGTGTGTGTGAAAGAGGTGGGGGGAGGGAGAGCTTTGTGTTTGATAGATATCAGTTGTGGAGCAAGGTGAAAGATGGATTGCAGAAGGAAGTACCTGGAAATGAGAAAACTAATTAAGAGGCTACTGCACCAGTCCAGGAAAGAGGTAAGAGCTTGAACTAGGGTAGGGGCTGTGTCAGAGGACAGAAGAAAATGAATGAGAGAGATGTTGTGGACATACGACCAAGAGTATGCTGGGGCCAGCTTATACCAGTTCATGAAAGTGACATTTTGTCAGATTTTTAGTATGAGACTTTATGCCTTAGAAATCAGCAAATTCTGAAGAGCAGGACTTGATTTTTGTTTTTTATAATCTAGACAAGAAAGTGAGGGAGAAAAACACAATAGCATAGATTAAATTTTAAAGTGTCACGTTTTTTAGGGGGAGAGGGGAGAATCAGTTGTTAAACATTTACTAGTCCCCTCCTGGGCAGAATCTACCAAATTATGAGTATCAAAAATAAAAAGGGTGAATCTACCTCTAATGAAGAGGAAATCAAAAAAATAATGAGGAATTATTTTTCCCAATCGTATGCACATAAATATGACAATCTTAGTGAAATGAATGAATATTTACAAAATCACAAGTTGCCCAGATTAACTGAAGAGGAAGTGAATTACCTAAATAACCCCATCTCAGAAAAAGAAATCAAACAAGCCATCAATGAACTCCCTAGGAAAAAATCTCCAGGGCCAGATGGGTTTACTAGTGAATTCTATCAAACATTTAAAGAACAATTGATTCCAATACTCTACAAACTATTTGGGAAAATTAGTGAAGCAGGAGTCCTACCAAACTCTTTCTATGACACAAATATGGTACTGATCCCTAAATCAGGAAGAGATAAAACAGAGAAAGAAAATTATAGACCAATTTCCCTCATGAATTTAGATGCAAAAATTCTAAATAAAATATTAGCCAAAAGACTCCAACAACTTATCACAAAAATAATACACTCTGATCAGGTAGGATTCATTCCAGGTATGCAAGGATGGTTTAATATTAGGAAAACCATCAGTATAATTGAGCACATCAACAATAAAACTAGCAGAAACCACATGATCATCTCAATAGATGCAGAAAAGGCTTTTGACAAAGTACAACACCCATTCCTATTAAAAACACCAGAAAGTATAGGAATAAATGGAGCCTTCCTCAAAATAGTTGATAGCATCTATTTAAAACCATCAGCAAGTATTATATGCAATGGGGATAAACTAGAAGCCTTTCCAATAAGATCAGGAGTGAAACAAGGGTGTCCACTATCACCCCTCTTATTCAATCTGGTACTAGAAACACTAGCAGTAGCAATTAGAGAAGAGAAAGAAATCAAAGGAATCAAATTAGGTAAAGAAGTGACCAAGCTATCACTCTTCGAAGATGATATGATGATATACTTAGAGAATCCTAGAGAATCAAGTAAAAAACTACTAGAGACAATAAACAAATTTGGCAAAGTTGCAGGATATAAAATAAACCCACATAAATCCTCAGCATTCCTGTACATCTCTAATGAAACTCAACAGCAAGAGACAGAAAGAGAAATCCCATTTAAATTCACTATAGACATTATAAAATATTTGGGAATCTACTTGCCAAAACAAACCCAGAATCTATATGATCACAACTACAAAACACTTCTCACACAAATAAAAGCGGATCTAAATAGTTGGAAAAATATCAATTGCTCGTGGCTGGGTCGAGCTAATATAATAAAAGTGACAATTTTACCCAAACTAAACTATATATTTAGTGCCATACCAATCAATTTACCAAAAAAACTACTTTCTAGAGTTAGACAAAATAATAACAAAATTTATTTGGAAAAACAAACAGTCTAGAATATCAAGGGAATTAATGAAAAGAAATGCTAGGGAAGGTGGACTAGTTATGCCAGATCTTAATCTGTATTATACAGCAGCAGTCATCAAAACTGCTTGGTACTGGCAGAGGTGTAGAGTAGTGGATCAATGGAATAGATTAGGTGCAGGAGACCCAGCAGTTAATGAATATAGTAATCTATTGTTCGATAAACCCAAAGACCCCAGTTTTTGGGATAAGAATGCACTATTTGACAAAAACTGCTGGGAAAACTGGAATACAGTATGGCAGAAACTGGGTATAGATCATTATCTAACACCATATACCAAAATCAAGTCCAAATGGGTGCATGATCTAGGTATAAAGGATGATACTGTAAGCAATCTGGGAAAGCAAGGAATAGTTTACCTGACAGATTTGTGGAGAGGGAAGACTTTAGGACCAAACAAGAATTAGAGAGCATTATAAAATGCAAAATGGATAATTTTGATTACATTAAATTGAAAAGCTTCTGTACAAACAAAGCCAATGCAACCAAGATCAAGAGGGAGGTGGGAAATTGGGAAAGAATTTTTACAACTTGTATCTCTGATAAAGGACTCATTTCTAAAATTTATAGAGAATTGAGCCAAATCTATATGAATACAAGTTATTCCCCAATTGATAAATGGTCAAAGGATATGAACAGGAAGTTTTCAGAGAAAGAAATTAAAGGTATCTATAAGCATATGAAGAAATGCTCTAAATCACTATTAATTAGAGAAATGCAAATCAAAACAACTCTGAGATACCACATCCCCCCAGTCAGATTGGCTAAGATGACAAAACAAGAAAGTGACAAATGCTGGAGAGGATGTGGACAAATTGGAACACTAATACATTGCTGGTGGAGTTGTGAACTTATCCAACCATTCTGGAGAGCAATCTGGAATTATGCCCAAAGGATTATAAATAATTTCATACCCTTTGATCCAACAATACCACTTCTAGGGTTATATCCCAAAGAGATCATAGAAGTGGGAGGAATACCCATATGTATAAAAATATTTTTAGCAGCCCTTTTTGTGGTTGCAAAGAATTGGAAACTAAAGGGGTGCCCATCAATTGGGGAATGGCTAAACAAGATGTGGTATGTGAATGTAATGGAATATTATTGTGCTATAAGAAACAAGGAAGTGACGGATTTCATAATTACCTGGAGAGACTTATACAAACTGATGCTGAGCGAGAAGAGTAGAATCAGAAGAAATTTGTATACAATCACAGACATACCATATCTGTGATGACCAACTATGACAGACTGGACTCTTTTCAGCAATGCAGTGATATAAGTTAATCCCAAAAGACTCAAGAAAGTGAGAAATGTGCCATTCGGAGATATAACTAGAAAGAACTGAGCCTGAATCCTGATGGAAGCAAACTAAATGATCTTGTTCTTTTCATTGTTTGGTTTTATTTCTTCCTTACCATCTTTCATCCCACCTAGTACAATACGCCTTTGTAATTGGAATAATGTCTAATATGAATGCATTTGCAGATCTTATACTGGACTATATGCTGTCATGGGGGGAGGGGGGAGGGAAGTAAAGGAAATTTGAAAATCAAGGAAATATGGAATTGAATCTTATTAACTGAAACTAAACTAATAAATTAATTTAAAAAAAAAGAAGTAGCAATTGATAAAATACAGGTACTGCCTTCAAGGGTCTTATATTTGAATGAGAGAGAAAACATGACCATAAATCACTACATATAAGATACACATAGAGAAGGTAGAAGATAGACAGGGAGGAGATGCTAGTAATGGGAGAGGGACAAGGAATGACCTCCTGTAGAAGGTGTCCCTTCCTTCCTTCTTTCCCTCCTTCTTTCCTTCCTTCCCTCTCCTCTCTTATTCCTTTCCCTCCTTTCTTTCCCTTTCCTTTTCCTTCCTTTTTTCTCTTTCCTTTCCTCCCTTCTTCCTTCTTTTCCCTCTCCCTCCCTCTTCCCTTCTCTCTCTTCATGACATTGTTTCTTGCTTTTCCATTGATGCTATTGCTTTCTTCCCACTTAGTCATTTCTCAATATACCTTTTTCATCAAACCATCCCTTGTAACAAAGAAAAACAGTTCAGAAAAACTAATGGGGAAGATTATCCCATCTGACACTGCATACAATATTCTGCATCCATAGTTCCCCACCTCTTGTCTGAATAGAGGAAAGTGTGACATGATCAACTATTTTCATTGCTGTTCTCTAACCCTGCCTTACTTCCCTTTGGGAATGGGCAGCAGTCCAGGGAGCAGTTCCTATAAACACCCTGTGACTCTAAAACCTAAGCCAGTGACTGCAAAAGTTGTTGGCTCTCTGAACAAAATTAGAAACTTTGTAGACCCCACAAGAGGTCTTATTTATTACATTTCCCAGAGAAAGCAGACTGGGGCAATAATCGTCAAAGTAATATTTACCCCTTAATAACTGCCTATTTTTATACTAGTGTGAGAGGTTAATAGCCCTGTTATTTACTCCTCTGCCAAAAAGAACTGAAGGATGTGAAATGTTGCAGTCAATAAAGCCGAGCAGTCAGATAAATAACATTCATATTATTCCCTGACAAATCCTTTTGCAACCCAGGGATATAAATAACCCTAAGAAAGCAGTTCCTGCATTACAAGTTTACTGATGTGTAAAATGTAATTTTAAAAAGAGCCCAAAGCCCTAGAAGCATCACATGCTCTATCTCCATGCCTGTATAGATGGAATGTATAGCACTATAGGGGAATGTTGTTTAGTGAGGCATTTATCACTTCTATAGGTGTCAGTAGGCATTCGTATTTTTATGAAATGTACACAGCTTCATACACACAGGAACAAGAGCTCATCTAAGTAGAGGGTATATGGTTTGCCATATGCAGAAGAAAGCAAGGAAGGTTCCCAGGTCACTGGGAGAGTCCCTGGCTCTGAACTATGGGAGATCATTGGACAAAAGTAGCATGAGATGAACATCCCATACATGGATGGGATGCAATCTGCATCATTGGAGGGAACTTCCAAATTGATGAGATCATGGTTTTATTGGAGTATAGAATATGTATAGAGGTAGCAATGGGATCTACACATTAATGGGGATCAAGTTCTCAGGTGAGGTATCTCTCTCCACCACAGCAGATCACCCCTTTTCTAAAATTTATGGTCTTAGATTGTTGCCTGAGCCCCTTAAAGTTAAGTGACCTGCCCACTGTCACAGCTAATCTGTGTGTCAGAAGCAGGTCTACAACCAAGGTCTTCTCCGCTCCAAGGTCAGTTCTGAATCCCCTATTCCATTCTGCCACAACTCAAGTGACCTCCTCTAGGATAAAGTACAAACTCTGTTTAGCTTTTAAAGTTCTATACAATTTGGACCTGGTTGATATTTACATGCTCATTGGTCACTATGCCTTCTCCCATACTGTGTGATTCAGTCAAACGGGCCTTCTCCCCATTCCTCACACACTACCCTCCATCTCCCATCCCTGTACTTTTGTACTGGCCATATCCCACACCTGGAATACACTCCCCCCTTATTTCTCCCTCTTCCTTTAAGACAAAACTCAAGTACTATTTTCTGCAGGAAGCCTTTCCTGGTCACCCAAATGCTCATCCCCACCCCCTCACATTTATCTAGATTATCTATTTATTCATTTTATATTTATGCTGTACACATATAGCTATAGCTAGAGATATAGAGATAAGACAGACATCCAATATAGATACAGATACACCTGTGGGTAAAGATAGAGATAGATGGTCAGAGAGATGTGGTTATTGACATTTCTCCCCCATCAGAACATAAGCTCCTTATTAGCAGGGATTGTTTCATTTTTGGTTATGTATCCCCAAAACCTGGCACATAGTAGGTGCATAATAAGTACTCAATTAATAATAATAACTAGTGTTTACATATAGAGGCAGCTAGGTGGTGTAGTGGATAGAGCATCAGACCTGGAGTCAGGAAGACCTGAGTTCAAATCCAGCCTCAGACACTTAACTAGCTGTGTGACCCTGGGCAAGTCACTTCACCCTGTTTGCCTCAGTTTCCTCATCTGTCAAATGAACTGGAGAAGGAAATAGAAAATCATTCCAGTATCTTTGCCAAGAAAATTCCAAATGGGGTCACTGAGAGTTGGACACATCTAGACAACAACAAAGTTTATATGCTTTAAGGTTTTCTAAGCACTTTGTGGGTGTTATCTCATTTGATTGTCTCTTGTTGGGTATTTGTGTAAATACTAAATTTCTTTTTTTTTTAATTAATTATGTTTATCTTTAGTTTACATCATTCATTTCCACAAGATTTTGAGTTGCAAATTTTCTCCCCATCTTTCCCCTACCCACTACCCTAAAACAGTGATCCCACTGTATACCCCTTTCCTAGTCCGCTCTCTCCTATATCCTCCCCTATCCCCCTCTGACTTTCCAGTAGGGCAAGATGGATCTCCATACCCCAGTGCCTGTATATCTTATTTCCCAGTTGCATGTAAAAAATTATATCTATATTTGAACATTTGATTTTAAAACTTTGAATTTCAGATTCTTTCCCTTCTTCCCTCTTCACCCATCCTTACTGGGAAGATAAGCAATTAAATATAAGTTGGACACATGTAGGTATGCAAAACATTTCCATAGTTGATATATTGTGAAAGACTGACTATATTTCCCTCCATCCTATCCCACCACCCACTTGTTCTATTCTCTACTTTGACCCTGTCCCTTTTCAAAAGTGTATCATTCTAACTACCTGTAGCAGCAAGCACCCCAGCATCCTCAGAGTGGCTGCCAACACAGGTTCTTAGATCTGCTTTTCAAAAGGAAAGCAACTCAAATTGGGTTAACAAGCTTACTTTAATCAAACAAACATATATTACCTAGTTCAGGGGGAAAAGGTCAGCACCCTGAACTTCAGAGTTACAGAACTTACAGATCAAACAGACAGGCTTCCAAACTGTCCAACCATTATATCAATACCAAATCACAGTTACCAGAGAGGGAAGCATCAACATCTGGATTTTCAAAGCTGGGGGGCTCTCAACAACGGCTTCCCAGAGTCTCATCTGGTCAAATCACACAACACTTCTCAAAGTGAGCCCCAAAGCAAAGCCTCTCATCAGAGTTTATATAGCCTTCTCCTGGCTCAGAGATTGTAACAACCTCCTTGACCCACTGCCCAATCACAAAGTATCAAGGTGTGGGCTCTCCTGAAAAACAAGCTTCCCACCACAGGCTCCAGGTGCACTTAAGCTAGGGGCAGGGAAGATCTTTAAATTTGCATTTCCATTACACTACCCTCTCTCCCAACCTGCCCTCCCCTCCATCATCCCCCCTCTCACTCCCTTCCCCACTACTCTCCTGTAGGGTGAGATACCCCTATTTAGTGTGTATGTCATTCCCTCTTTAAGTCAAATTCAATGAGAGTAAGGTTGACCCATTCCCCTTTGCCTTCCTGTTCTTCCCCTCCATTGTAATAGTTTTCTCTTGCCTCTTTTATATGAGATAATTTACCCTATTCTGTTTCTCCCTATTTTATTATATTCCTCTCTCACCTCTTGATTTTATTTTTTAGATATCATCCCTTCCTATTCAACTGATCCCATACCCTCTGTCTATGTATACATGTATAGATATATACACACACTTACATATGTATTTATATGCACATATACCCTCCTATATAAATATATATGTGCATACACACACATATATTCCCTTCAACTGTCCTCATACTGAGAAAAGTCTCATGAGTTACAATTATTGTTTTTCCATGTAAGAATGTAAATAGTTCAACTTTAATAAGTTTCTTATGATTTCTTTTCCCTGTTTACTTTCTCATGCTTCTCTTGCTTCTTGAATTTGAAAGTCAAATTTTCTATTAAACTCTGGTTTTTTCATCAAGCATGCTTGAAAGTCCTCTATTTCATTGAATGACCATATTTTCCCCTGAAACATGATACTCAGTTTTGCTGGGTAGGTGATTCTTGGTTTTAATCCCAGCTCCTTTGACCTCTGGAATATCACATTCCAAGCCCTTTAGTCCCTCAGTGTAGAAGCTGCCAGGACCTGTGTTATACTGATTGTGTTTCCACAATATTCAAATTGTTTCTTCTTGGCTGCTTGTAATATTTTCTCCTTGATCTAGGAACTCCAGAAGCTGGCTATAATATTCCTAGGAGTTTTCTTTTTGGGATTTTTTTCAGGAGGTGATCAGTGGATTCTTTCAACCTCTATTTTGCCCTCTGGTTCTAAAACATCAGGGCAATTTTCCTCAAGAATTTCTTGAAGGATGATTTCTAGGTTCTTTTTTTGATCATGACTTTTAGGTAGTCCAATAATTTTTAAATTATCTCTCCTGGATCTATTTTCCAAGTCAGTGGTTTTCCCAATGAAATATTTGACATTGCCTTCTATTTTTTTCATTTGTTCGGATCTGTTTAATAGAATCTTGATTTCTCATAAAGTCACTAGCTTCCATTTGCTCCAATCGAATTCTGAAGGAATGATTCTCTTCAGTGAGCTTTTGAGATTCTTTTTCCATCAGGCAAATTCAGCTTTTTAGACATTCTTCTCCTCATTGGCTTTTTGAGCCTCTTTTTCCATGTGAGTTAGTCTATTTTTTAAATTTTTTTTTTATTTAATCAAATGCTTTATTAACTTCTAGGTTACATCATTCATTTCTACAAGATTTTTAATTATAAATTTTCTCCCCGTTTTCCCCTACCCAGCACCCCAAAATAGTGATCCCACTGGATATCCCCTCCTCCAATCTGCTTTTTCCTATATCTTCTCCCATACCCCCTCCGACTTTCCAGTAGAGCACAGTGGATCTCTATGTCCCAGTGCCTGTATATCTTATTTCCCTGTTACATGTAAAATAATATTAATAATAGCATATATATATATATTAAACATTTGATTTTAAAACTAGATTCATTCCCTTCCTCCCTTGTTACCCACCCTTACTGGGAAGATAAGCAATTCAGTATAGGTTGTACATGTGTGGCTATGCAAAACATTTCCATAGTGGATATATTGTAAAAGACTGACTATATTTCCCTCCCTCCTATCCCACCTCCCACTTATTCTATTCTCTACTTTGATCCTGTCCCTTTTCAAAAGTGGGTGCTTCTAACTTCCCTCCAGCCACCTGCCCTCCCTTCCCTTATCTCCCCTCTCATCCCCTTCCCCCCTACTCTCCTATAGGGTGAGATACCGTATTTAGTGTGTATGTCATTCCCTCCCTAAGCCAAATTCAATGAGAATAAAGTTGCCCTATTCCCTTTTGCCTTTCTGTTCTTCCCCTCCATTGTAACCATTTCCCTTGCCTCTTCTATATGAGATACCTCTCTCACCTCTTAATTTCACCTTTAAGTGTCATCCCTTCCTATTAAATTGGTCCTGTGCCCTCTATCAATTTATACCTGTACACATAGATACACACATTTACATATGTATCCATATGCCCATATATGCTCCTATAAAGACATATATGTATCTGTATATATATATGTGTGTGTATATATATATATATATATATATATATATATATAATACACACACACACACACACATACACACATTTCTATTCCCTTCAATTATTCTCATACTGAGAAAAGTTTCATCAGTTACAATTATCATTTTTCCACATAGTGATGTAGCTAGTTCAACTTTAATAAGTTCCTTATGATTTCTTTTCCCTGTTTACCTTCTCATGCTTCTCTTGATTCTTATATCTGAATGTCAAATTTTCTATTCAACTCTGTTTTTTTCATTAAGAATGCTTGAAAGTCCTCTCTTCCATTGAATGACCATATTTTCCCCTGAAACATGATACTCAGTTTTGTTGGGTAGGTGATTCTTGGTTTTAATCCTAGCTCCTTTGACCTCCAGAATATTATATTCTAAGCCCTTTGGTCCCTCAGTATAGAAGCTGCCAGATCCTGTGTTACCCTGAAATTGTTTCTTCCTGGCTGCTGGTAATATTTTCTCCTTGATCTAGGAACTCCAGAACCTGGCTATAATATTCCCAGGAGTTTTCTTTGGGGGATCTTTTTCAGGAGGATCAATGGATTCTTTCAACCTCTATTTTGCCCTCTGGTTCTAAAATATCAGGGCAATTTTCCTTGAGAATTTATTGGAGGATGATTTCTAGGTTTGTTTTTTTTTTGTTTTTTTTTTTTGGTTATGGCTTTCAGGTAGTCCAATAATTTTTAAATTATCTCTCCTGGATCTATTTTCCAGGTCAGTGGTTTTTCCCATGAGATATTTCACATTGCCTTCTATTCTTTCATTTGTTTGTATCTGCTTAATAGCATCTTGATTTCTCATAAAGTCACTAGCTTTCATTTGCTCCAGTCTAATTCTGAAGAAATGATTCTCTTCAGTGAGCTTTTGAGATTCTTTTTCCATCTGGCAAATTTGGCTTTTTAAGGCATTCTTCTCCTCATTGGCTTTTTGAGCCTCTTTTGCCATTTGAGTTAGTCTATTATTTTAAGGTGTTATTTCCTTCAGTCAGGTTGTTGACTCTCATTTCATAATTTTCTTGCATCATTCTCATTTCTCTTCCCAATTTTTTCCTCCACTTCTCTTATTTGGTTTTTAAAATCCTTCTTAAGGTCCTCTATGGCCTGTAACCAGCTCATATTTTTCTTGGAAGTTTTGGTGCAGGAGTTCTGACTTCACTGTCTTCCTCCTGCTCCATGCTTTGATCCTTTTTGTCCCCAAAATAGGAGTATAAAGTTGGATTGCTCTCCTTGGTTTTCTTCCTTTGCCTGCTCATGTTGCCACTCAATTACTTGACTTTTGAGCGTTTTGCCACAGTAGGACTCTGCTACCAGACAGGGGAGCTTCATCCCAATCGCTGGGGTTTTCTCAGCTGCCAAAGGTATTAGTTGGATGCCCTCTGAAGCCTCCACACGCTCTGGTAAGCTGATCACACACCCCAGAGCCTCCACCCTGGACAGCAATCCAGATCCAAGCAGGTTAAAGCAAGAGCAATTACCCCTCAGAATGGTTACTTGGTCCCTCTACACTCTGCAGGCCAGGAGCTCTGAAGCAGTCATGCAGCTGTGGCAGCCACATGGCAGTGGCTGCTGCACCTCAGCTGTTTCTCCCTCCTGGGGCAAAGGCCAGATCACAGTCCCAGACTCCTTGTTCTCAAAGTCTACACTGACCTCTCACTTTGTCTTTGGCATCTATGGGTTGATGATTCTGGAAATGGTCACAGCTGCTGGTGTTCCACTCTCCTGACATCCTTGTAGCTGCAGCTGGTTGGGCTGCCCTGAAGCTAAAACCAGGAGTTTTAAAACTTGGGGCTGGGCTCTGCTCGCAGGGGGCTGCAATCGCCCCTTCCTTCTCTGTCACTTTGTAGGTTCTGTAGCCCTAAAGTGTATTTAGAGTAATTTTTACAGGTATTTGAGTTGGTTATGGGGGGAGCGCAGGGAATTTTCCTGCTTCTATGTTGCCATTTTGGCTCCCCCCCTCCAAATGATAAATTTCTTATTAAATTATACATACAGATAGCTGCTTCAAGAATAAGGATTGGTGATTTCATCAGTAACCAATCTCTCCAGTAATGTGGATCATGATCCTTTAATTTTCTAGACTGTCTTTGAGAAAGTTTGTAACAAATAAGAAGCTCACCATGGACCCCTATCACAATGATAGGGGTCATCTCTAAACCCAGCCAGGTACAGTCCCTCACTGGGGTCATACTCAAAGCCTTCTGGCCAGTGTCTCAAGAACCCAGAGCCACCATGAGACAGAAGAGCAGACCTTTGATGTACAAAACCACTATAGATATGAGAGAGAGACAGAGAGAGAGAAAGAAATACAGAGACAGGGAAAGACAGATGGACAGACAGACACAGAAACAGAGAGAGAGAGACAGAGACAGAGAGAGACAGTCAGACATATAGACACAGAGACAGAGACAGGGAGAGACAGACAGACAGACACAGAGACGAGACGAGATGAGATACACAACAGGTAAGCTCTATTTTCCTTCTCTGTCTCCACCAAAGTCCTGCTCTGGTGCCTCTTTGTAGTGTGCAGGTAACATCATAGAAGGGAAGTGATTTGCCTAAGCTTTCATGAGGATCAGTGGGTTAGAATGGGGACTTGGACCCAGGTCCTTTGACTCCAAATTTAGTATAATTTTAGTATAATCTCCATTGAATCCATCTGCCTCCTTTGACACCAATACAGCAATGTTTCCACCTGACTGAGTTGCCTTCCAGTAATGGCTAGGGAATTGTCTGAGATAGATGGAGGCCAAGTGACTTGCTCAGGATCACAGAGCTAAGATTAGAAAATTTAAAGCTGGGTCTTCCTGCGTGTAAGTTCAGCACTCTACCTCTATATTGGAGATACAGACCCAGGGTGTGTGTGTGTGTGTGTGTGTGTGTGTGTGTGTGTGTGTGTGTGTGTGTGTGTGCATGTGCCCATGTATGCATATAAACACACACCAAATGCATTGTTCATGCACATTATCATTTCTAGGTCTACAGAGAGTCCCTATATTTATGCAAATACTTCAAAAATGAACAGAGGGGCGGCTAGGTGGCGCAGTGAGTAAGAGCACCGGCCTCGGAATTGGGATGACCTGAGATCGAATCCGGCCTCAGAAAATGAGCGCCCACACACAAATAATGACTAGCCGTGTAACCTTGAGCAAGTTACTTAACCACAATTGCTTAAAAAAAAGTGAACAGAACTAAAAGACACCACTGAGTGGGTGATGGGAAAGGACAAAGAAGGTGGTAGCAGGTACAACATGTAACCAATGAGCAACTGCCAAGAAAAGGAAGAAAGGCTCATCAAATGCTTATCTGCCAGTAGGAGATGATGGGCTGGTCCTAGAAGGAGGGGAAAAGATGCCTGGCAAACCACTGAGCCCTTCCCTGGCAACCCTGAGATGTCCAGAGAAAGCCAGGACAGTGTCTGCCATGTTGGGCAGACCCTCTTACAGAAGGTCATGGAGAAGCACCACACAGGTAGGCAGAGAAGGATCTGCACCATTGGAGGGCATAGCTGGACTGGGGAGATCATGGACCACTGGTGTGTTTGAACAGCTTTATCTTTTTTCCAGATGATCATATCCATGTGTAAGAGAAGCTCAGCTGAACACATGCCATTTTGCAAACCTGAGGAAGCCCACCCATCAGAGGGGAAAACTCCCCGCCCAAGGAGGGGAAAACTCCTTGAACACTTGACCATAAAGGATACAATTTTTATCCAGCAAAGTGAAGAAACTAAGACTTCAAACAAGTTTAAAAAATTAACAACTAAACTTTACTTAAAATAAAAACATACAATGAGACACAAAGTGCCCATTTTGGAGATACCTGGGCACCCCCCGGGCACCTACTGCTCTCTCCTACACCTCTTAGCTAATGCACACTTTGTACAATATTGACAAAGACTGAATTTTTCTGATGGGTTCCAAGCTCTCATAAAACCTGACTCATTCTCCCTCTGCTAATGTAACTTGTGAACCCCAGCATCTCTGCTGATATCCCCCCTGCTCAGGGCTTCACACCTCAGCATGATGGACCAGCTGATCCATTGGACCGGGTCTCTAATGGCTACTTAAACCCATTTCCCTGCCAAAATGCTCAAGAAAGACACTCACTTGAACTCTAAGTGTGGGCCATAAGGAATTAAACAGCACATTTCAGAATGAGAACCAGAGACTTGGTGACAGAACAGACTCATTTGTCTCTCATTAGGGCTTTTAGCTGTCTTTTAAGAAACAGATTCCAAAAAATCAATCAGGCAGAGCATCCAAGAAAAGTGAGAAATAGTCAACTTAAAAAACACAATATTCTGACCACACAAAGAATGGCCCCCCAGGCAGGATGGTGAAGCAGACATTAGCTGTTTCTGCCCCTTTCTTCCCTCTCTTGAGAATGCCCCAAGGCGCCCAGTGCCCTCTTCCTTCCTCCCTAGATGCCCAGAGCCCCTTCCCCACCTCCCAAATAAGTGACATCCTCTATGGAACACATCCCAATCTGGATAACTCTCTTCTTCCTATATGGGGAATGTCAGGTAACAGGGGTTCTATGCGAGATCATTGGTCTTATGGGAAAGAACTTGGGAAAATGACTTTTTTCCCCTTTTTGATCCAGACTTGTGACTTTATCATATGAAGAATTCCCATGGAAATTCCCTTCAATGATACAGATCAGGAACTCCTTTGTGAACCAACCATCCTGGATTGCTACCTGGAGCCCTGTAATTTCACCACTCCCTTCACTTATAGGGAACAAAGGAGAACAGTGAAGCAGAAATGACTGGTAGAGTGACCATTTCTGATGACATATGCACCATTCTGCTCCTGTTGACCCTCACCTCTATGCCAACAAGAAGGAAGGCTGGTGTAGTTGTAGGTTAGTAAACTTTTATCTTTTTTTTTTTTTGCTTTTTGAAGGGCAATTGGGATTAAGTAACTTGCCCAAGGTCACACGGCTAGGTTTTTGTTTGTGTGTGCGTTAAGTGTCTGAGGCCGGATCCGAACTCAGGTCCTTCTGACTCCAGGGCCGATGCTCTACTCACTGCGCCACCTAGCCGCCCCAGTAAACTTTTATCTTGAGGAGCAGGGTGGAGGAGTGCATAGAAAGTGATATTTGGAGTCAGGAAGGTCTTCCTGGGCTCCTCCCCCACCTCCAGTCTCTCTTCCTCCCCAATACATCCTGGCAACACAATCTTCTACACATGAGATGTGACCATGCACATGCTCACAATTACTCAATGGATCCCTATTTCCTTGAGGATAAAACACAAACCTTTCAGTACCAAAACCCTATATTGTCTAGTTGCTACCTACCTCTTAATTCCATATGTTCCATAATCTATAATCTAGACAAGCTCAATTCTATCTGTGACCCGCAGCTGACATTCTATCTTCTGTGTCTGAGCCCATCTGGCTGACCATCCTCTGTGCCTGGAATGCATCCATCATTCCCCTCTGCTTACTGCACTCCTCATCTCCCCTAAGTAAGTCACAGACTTGAAGGTGCTACATAAATGATTATAATGTTTAATACTATTGTTTAATGCAAGGCACAGGTGGGAGGCTATCTTTTCCTCCAAAAAGCCTTTCTCAGTGTATGCAGTTTACAAAATCACAGGGTCATGGTTCTATGGATGGAAGGGAACTTAGATTAGTCCATTTCTACAGATGAAGCCATTGAGATAAGTGACTCACCCAAGGCCACCTAGTTACTCATCATGAGGAGTCTGGAGAGAAGTACAATGCAGATCTAGCAAGTACCAGGATTGATGACAGGCTCACCAGTTACTGTATGAACCAACTGGAGCCGGACCGTTGATTCTTCCTGCCATATTTTCAGCCTCCAGCTGGCTGTTTATGGCCCTATGGCATCCAGTCTTTAGTGCATACTGGACTGTCCACCATCTTTACTGGTATTCCACGGGCACAGCTGGCTCCAGGCCAGAGGATCCTAGGATTTAAAGACAGAAGATGCCTGAGAGACCAGTCCTCTTGTTTTATAGAGGAGGGATCTGAGAAGCAGAGAGGGAAAGCCACTTGTCTGAAACCACACAGAAGAGTCAGGATTCAAGCCCAAGCCTTCTGGCACCCAGCACTTTTTTTTACTACATCACATCCATTTGCCTATGACTGCCAGCAGTTGGCCAGCCTTAATTCACTTGAACGTAGACACTTAAGTCAATCACAGGATCAAATATTTAGGGCTGGAAGAGGTCTTCAGAAGGCACAAAGCCCAATCCCTTCATTTTACAGAAGAGGAAATGAAGCTAAGGGAGCTCAAATGACTTGTCCAAGGTTACTCAGATGCTAATCAAAGGTAAGAGAAACAGCATGGTAGTTCTCTGACCTTGAGTCAGGATGACCTGTGTTTGAATCCCTTCTCAGATATTCCCAGTTGTGTGACCCTGGGCAAGTCACTTATATTGGCCAGGTCTCTGTTTCCTTCTAAAATGAAAGGACTGGGCTAAGGTGCCTTTGAGTTCTCAGTCTATGATCCCAAGATTTGAACCCAGGTCCCTGCCTCCAAAATGAGGCCCATTCAGAACAAAAACCAGGTGCTGTGCTGCCTCTGCCAGGAGGTCACCCATCCCGGGGACTCCAGGGGTTTATCTCCCATCGGCCCATCTCCTGGGCAAGATTCTGGGAGGAGGAAAAGCCCAGATGTGCCAAAGCTTCCCATTCACCAGAAGCACAGCCTGGGCTGGTAAGAGAAGTGCGTTGTTTTATATATCTTATGGGAGAGGTTGGGAAAATTTTCTAAAAAGCCCGCCCTAATAAATGATTTACCAGGGCAGCCCGAGATCAAAGAAATGGCACAGAAACAGCGTCTCAGGGCACCTAAAACCCAGAGTTTATGGAAGTCCCCAGAACCTCAGTCCTTTTATGGTTGTTATATTAGCTAACCACTAAATTTTCAAAGCAGTGGGACAGCCGTGGGTTTTAATAAGGGCTGCACAGCCTGGTCCCTCCTTTAATAAATGGGAGGCAGCAGCTGCTGCCTCAGGAGTCATTGCAAAGATGGTGAGCGGGGCCCAGAAAACAGCATTCATACCCCAAGAGGAAGACTCACACTGGAGGATGATGGGGTTGTTTCCAGGCTGGGGTGGAGGGGTGGTGACAGCAGAGAGACAGGAGTACATTAAAGGTATGCAGAGCAGCCTATACCAGAGGGAGCCCCCAGAGCACCTTGAGCAGGTGAATGACATGATCAGAAATAAGCTCTAAGGAGATCATTTTGGTAGCTTTGTGGAGGACAGGAGACAGAACGGTTTAGAAATCAGGTTAATGATACTACCACCACCACCACCACCACCACCACCACCACTACTACCACCACCACTACTACCACCACCACCACCACCACCACCACCACCACCACCACCACCACTACTACTACTACTACTACTACCACCACCACCACCACCACCACCATTACTACCACCACCACCACCACCACCACTACTACTACCACCACCACCACCACCACTACTACTACTACTACTACTACCACCACCACCACCTTACCACTACTACTACTACTACCACTACTACTACTACCACTACTACTACTACTACCACTACTACCACCACCACTACTACCACTACTACCACTACTGCTACTGCTACCACTACTACTACTACTACTACTGCTACTACTACCACTACTACCACTACTACCACTACCACTACTACTGCTACTGCCACTACTACTACTACTACCACTACCACTACTACCACTACTACCACTACTACTACTACTACCACTACTACTACCACCACCACTACCACTACCACCACCACTACTACTACTACTGCTACTACTACTGCTACTACTACTATTGCTACTACCACCACCACCACTACTACTGCCACCACCGCCACCACCACCGCTGCTGCTGCCTCTGCTACTACTACTACTACTACCACCACCACCACCACTACTGCTACTACTACTACTCTGCTGCTACCACTACTGCTACTACTACCACCACCACTGCTACTACTACTACCACCACCACCACCACCACCACCACCACCACTACTACCACCACCACTACTACTACTACCACCACCACTACTACTACTACCACCACCACTACTACTACTACTACTACCACCACCACCACCACTACTACTACTACTACTACTAATACCTAGTACTACTATCTACCTATACATGTCTATAGCATTTTAAGGTTCACAAATTATCTCATTTTATCACCAGAACAGCTTTGGGAGGTAGGTACTATTTTATAGTACTTACTTTTTATAGATAAGGAAACTGAGGCACAGAATGGCTTAAGTCACACAGCCAGAAGCAGCTAGGAGATGAAATGGGTAAAGTGCTGGACTTCGGGTTATGAAGACCTGAGTTCAAATCCAGCCTCAGACACTTACTAGCTGTGGAAGCCCGGGCAAGTCTGTTAACTGCTATTTGCCTCAGTTTCTTCAATTGTCAGATGAGGATAATAACAGCACCTCCCTCACAGGGTTTTTATGAGGATCAAATGAGACCGTATTTGTATAGCATGCCATGCACATGCTTATTCCCTCCCACCCACCCCCTTGCACACCCTATGTCTGAGGTCAAATTTGCACTCAGGTCTTTCTGAGTCCAATAGCAGCATTCTATTCACTGTACCACCTAGCTGCCAAAATGAGGTCTTTACAATAGTGCAGACAAGGGAAGGTGAAATCCTAAATGAAGGATTATTTTGGCCTCATTTGGATTGTTCTCAGAAGAGATCAGAGCTGAGGGCAAGTCCTAGGGAATCTCTCCAAAGGAACAGCCAGGGTTTTGTGATTCATGAGAATCATTCAGCTTGCCAGCAGCTGCCAGTGAAACCTTAGTAAACAACCCCTGTGAGTGGGGTATAGACAGTGGGGCATAGACAGCCCCAGGATGGCATGGGTCTGAGTGGGCTCCTTTCTCTTTCCCCATCCATTTAACAAGGATTCCACCTGGACTTCCTTTTAAAGGTTCATTCTTTGTAGGAAGGAGGGCAAAGGAGTATATGGCAAACTCGACCATCCCGCCATTACTGTGAATTGTTTTTTCATAGAATTTGCATGTGGTCCGCCAACCATGAGACATGCAGAGTCTCAGAGCACTGAGGAAGAAGCTAAGGAAGGCCTGGGAACTTGGAAGGATTTGGGGGATGTGGCCACACTTAGTCACACTGGTATTAGCCCCAGGGGAAACCCTCAGCCAAAGACATGCTTGTCTAGCCTAAAGAACAGTGAGGCTCTGGCGGTTTGAATGGAAATTCAAGGGGGAGAGACATACTCATGACAGAGGAACTTAACTAATTACAGCTTCTTGGTAGGAGAATCAAGGATTCCACGACGATGTGCAGTTGTGTGCTGTGGCTACCTTGGGTCCCAGCTTTTAGTTCCTGATTCCCTGAGATATGCCAAAGCACATGCTAGGTTGGTTTTGTTTTGTCTTTGTACCCTCAGTGCCTAGACCAGTGACCTGCATAGAGTAGGTGCCTGAGAAAAGCATGTCTGGCTCACTGACCCCTCCCTCCCTCCCACCTTTGTGCTCTTAAGGAAACCAGCTACTCAGGTGCTCTTTGCCACTGGACCAATCACAGGTAAACCAGACACCTAGGTAAGCGTCATTCCTCTTGTATGTGTGTGTTTGTTAAGGTTTATTGATGCCTTTTGTTTTTACATCATGGTCCTGTCCTGAAATACACCCCTCTACACACACACACACACACACACACACACACACACACACACACACACTCACACACACACACACACACTCTCACACAGAACTCTTTCTTGTAATATACAAAACAGAGTTAAGCAAAACCAACCAACACAGAGACCAAGAATGTGGCATTCTGCATCCATGGTCCCCCACTTGCCTTCGTAAAGGGAAATGCTTTCCATCATCCACATCTCTTCTCTGGGGATAAGATTGATCACCACAAGAAATCAGAATTCAGCTGCCTGTCAGTCTTATTTGTCTTTAAATTACTGAAAGAATTTGGGACAGAGTTCTCTTGGTCCTGCTTACTTTACTCTGCCACCCAGTTGTCCCATTTCCTCATCCTTCTCTGAAGTCCTCATACTCCTCATTTTTATGACTCAGTAATATTTCTTTTCATTCACATAACACATGGCATGTTCATCCATTCCCAAATCTACAGTCAACTACTTGCTTGTTTTTTTAAGACTACAAGTGATGTTACAAATACATATGTATACACACATATTGCCTTTAGATTTATGTATATATACATATAACTATACATATTATAGGTGTCCATACACATCTGTGTGTATAAATATCAGTGTATATAATAAATGCATATGTAACATATACATATAATAGTAATAACACATTTATATGGTCTCTACTATGTGCTAAATGCTACCCTGTTCTAATTACTTTAAAATATTATCTCATTGTGTCCTCACAACAGCCATGGGAGGCAGGTATGTGTGTGTATGTGTCTATACAAACTGTATAAAAGTATATATTTGTGTGTATATATGTCTGTGTATGCATATATATGTACATGTGTGTGAGTGTGTGTGTATGCATCTAGCAGGGATGACCCTGGGTCAAAAGATACAATCTTGCAGGTCTTTTTGTTCTTTTTTTAAAAAAAATTTTTTTCTAATTACATGAAGAAATTTTTAACATTTGTTTTTAAAATTTTTGAGTTCCAAAAATCTCTCCCTCACTCCTTCCCTTTTCACCTCCTGGAGATGGAAAGCAATTTGATAAAGGCTATACATGTGTAGCCATACAAAATAAATTGCCATATTTAATTGTGTTGTGGGGGAAAAACAAGAAAAATAAATAAAGTAGAAAAAAGAAATTTGCTTCAATCTGTATTCAGATGCCACCAGTTCTTTCTCTGGAGGCTGATAGCATTTTCCATCATGAGTCCTTTGGAGTTGTGTTGGATCATTGTATTGATGAGAGGAGCTAAGTCAGTCACAGTTCATCATTATACAATATATCTGTTACTGTGTGTAATGTTCTGATTCTGCTCACTTCACTTTGCATCAGTTCATGTAAAGTCTTCCCAGGTTTTCCTGAAAGTATACTGATTGTTATTTCTTGTAGCACAGTAATATTTTATCACAATTACATGCCACACCTTGTTTAACCATTCCCCAACTGATGGGCATCTCCTTGATTTCCAGTTCTTTATCACCACAAAAAGAGTTGCTATGAATATTTTTGTACATATCAGTCCTTTTCCTTTTCCTTTTTCTTTGATCTCTTTGGGGTACAGACTTAGTAGTGGTATTACTGGGTCAGTTTTATAGTCCCTTGGGCATAGTTCCAGGTTGCTTTCCAGAATGGTTAGATAAGTTCACAACTCCACCAACAATGTTTGTGTCCCAATTTTCCTATATCCCATCCAACATTTGTCATTTCCTTTTCCTTGTTGGAGTTCTTAAACTGGGGTTGATGGACTTGTTCTTTTTACTATTTTGAAATTTGCATTTCAAGAACAACTAGGTGGTGAAGTGGATAGACTGCCTGGCCTGGCATCAGGAAGACCTGAGCTCAAATTCAGCCTCAGACACTTACTGTGTGATCCTGGGCAAGTCACTTCACCCTGTTTGCCTTAGTTTCCTCATCTGTAAAATGAACTAGGGAAGGAAATGGCAAACCACTCCAGAATCTTTGCCAAGAAAACCCCAAATGGGGTCACAAAGAGGCAGAAAATTGAAAACTGAAAATTAATGAACATCAACAACAAACAACAATTCCGACATAGACTGGTTTCCTATGTAATTGTGTGCATTTCATTTTCTAGATTTGCTAACATTCTGAGAAGAGGCTTTTCCAGATTGCCACTGAGGGGGTCTGGAGCACAGAACAGGTTAAAGAGCCCCTGGGCTCACGGGTTTTGGTTTTCCATGATGGTCAGCTCAATTCTCAGCTCCATCAATAATGTCTCCCTTTCTTCTCACAGCAATTCTAACAGCGACTATCTCTATCGGTTTCATCTTTGGCTGCAGTTTCATTGGTGGTTGTCCTCTATGGTCTTACCAGCCACTCTGACCGCTCCTGCCTCCTGCTATGGGAGAGATCTTGGGGTAGAGAGGAAGCACATTTGACCAGCCTGTTCACACTGCTCCGCTTTCTCTCTCACCATTTCATCATCAGCAGCAGCAGCAGCAGCATGATGTCTCTCTGTCTCTGTCTCTCACTAGTAATTCATCCTACCCTCCCCCTGGCAAGTCCTTAGTCTCCTTTTTTCTACACTGGTGCCTGACTTTCCAATACCTCCACTCCCCATACTGCCTCTCTCCAAGTCCCTCCCACCCTAATTATCAGCTATAGAAGCATCCTTTAAGAGTCAAGAGTCCCTGCTTTTCCTCTCCTTTCCATGATGCTTGACATGGCTTTGGATATCCCCCAGTCTGGGCACCCACTTGTAAAGTGAAGTGAATCCCTCCTGGCCTTACAGGCTTTTTGGGGATACGGAGAAGATCAGGAAGGTCAGGGCTGAAGGAGCCTGTCTAAGGATCATCCTGGGTGAAGAGAGGCTGCCCACCAGGGTCTGGGTCTGAAATGGGGATAGTGGTGAGAGTTCCCCTCACCTGGCTCTGGCCCAGACAATAGGACCCACCCCCCCAAAGAGCCCATCATTGTCTATTTACAGAAGGATGCCAGCAGGGAGGAGTTCCTGCAGCAGACCTAAGCTAGGAATGTTTGAGCAGACCAGGGCTAATGGGCAAACAGGCTCCCATCTCACCTTCAGTCATTCATTAGGCAGTAGGTAGCATTAACTATCCCTCTGTGTGGGTGGCTCTGGAAGCCTCACTCTGTCCTCTTTGATTATTATTTTAATAATAATAGATAGCATTACTATAGCACTTGTCAAGTGCTCATTCAATCCTTACCTCAACCTTGTGGGGTAGGTGCCATGATTATCCTCATTTTAGAAATAGGAAACTCAGCCTCAGGAAACTGAGGCTGAGAGGCAAGGTAACCCAGCTGATGTGTGGGTCCCCTCTCCCTCCACCTCCCCAGCAGTGTCCAGTACTACAGCAGGGAGCACACTTTGATCCCTGTGACTGTACCCCCAGTGACCTGTGCCCATAATTCCTGCCTCTTATGCTCAGTTTTCCCTGGGGGCAATGGTAGCAGCAGCAGAAACAGTATTAGCAACAGCAGTAGTAATAATAGCGGACATTTCTTTCTTTAAAGTTTGCAAACTTGATCTGTCTTGCTCAGGATCTCTATAAAGAACAAATGAGAGAATGGGTATGAGAGCAAAGATGTGTTGTTACATCAAGGTGATGAAAGGAAGGTTAGCACCAATGGTGCTATTCAAGAACTACAAAGCACGTGATGGACTTTTGAGTCCTAACACTGGAAAGGACTTTGGATGCCAACCTAGTCTGCCCTTCCACCCAATGCAGTAAGCCCCTCTGCTGCACCCAGCACATCGCTGAAGGTTTCATGTTTTGGGGAGTTCTGGCTAGACCACAGCCTTGCTGCTGCAGCTGGTTCAAGAGGGGCCATAGCAGCCCCAGACTAGAACCATGCCAATATGTCAGTGATTTGGGTAGATGACACAGTGGTTAGAGTTCTAGAATTGACATCAAAAAGACCTCAGTCAAATATTGCCTTTAACATATACTAGTCATGTGACCCTGGGCAAATCACTTAACACCCTCAGCATTCATTTTCTTATCTGTAACATGGGGTAATGATAGCACTTACTTTCACAGGGTTGTTTTGAGGATCTAATGAGATAATATGTGTAAAAAGAGCAAAGCACTTCCCTTCCCTGTCTTCAGACAAGATAAAGAGATATGAAATAGCTTGCCAAAATGACAATAAACTCGGCAAAGAAAAAATCCTAGTGTTCCTGAGAGTCTTCAGTTTTTAGAACCTATTTTGGGTAGAGCTGACATTTACCTTTCCACAACTTTTTAAACCCTTTGACTGGAAAGGACATTAGACATAGTCCAACACATAGTCCAACCTCCCTTTTCCAGCCTCCACAGGAATCCCCTCTGCTCCATCCCAGACATTTGATCATCCCCAGAGAGGACCATTCTGGACAGGCCACTAGTTTCCCTTCCCAACCTTCAAAGTATACTCTGTAGGCAAGCTGGCTTCTCATACATAAGGGCCCATGGATTCTGGGTATTTCATAGCTGGTGCTATTTTTACAGACAGATCAAATTGGCTTTGCAACAGCAAAAACTAAATTAGGAGTGAAAGTAATTTGGTTCAATGAAAATAAAAAAAAAAAATTCAATCCCCCAAGTGGACCAAAAAAAAAAAAAAAAGAAAGGCAAATCCCATAGAGGTCAGATTGCCTGGACTGTGCCTTCCTAAAGTCATATAAATAGGAGGTAATTTCTAAAATGTCAAGGGCTTCTTGGCTCAATTAAAATTATTTGTAGCACAAATTGTTGGGCACTGGAATAACTTGGGCCATGGAAATGCAGAAGCGAGAATAATGAGCTACTGGGTTATTGTTGTTGTTGGGGGGGAGGGGAGTGGGAGGCGGATCTTATTTAAATTTTGAGGAATTTCAATCATCTCAGAAAGAAGCTCAGGAGAGAGAGGATCAGTTAATCAGAACAGGAAATGGAAGCCCATTCCCTCAGGCTTCTTTCATCCTGCCTCCACTTCGAATGAGGAAACAGCCAAGGGCCATTTTGCAATCAAAACAACTTTATTCCCCTTTGCTATCCAACAGCAAGAAACACAAGTCAGCTAATACATATTTAGGACAGAGAATGGGAAATCTCTTGGATTCTGCCACCCTGGGCTAAGAGCTATATCACTTCTTTCCAAATGACTTCTGAACTTGGTGGCTGTCACCCATTAAAGGATGGATTTTGCAAATATTACGAACTGATCCATTTGGGAAGCAAAAGCAAATATTCCAGAAGTCCCAACTTCTTGTCAGAGATGAATAGTTCTTTACACAGTGAGCCCAGGAATATTTAGAGCAAGCTGGGAAAGTCCAACGGAGTGTCAATTTCAGTCCAGTGCCTTATCATTTATTGTCAGCTTAGACCCTCGTCACTTACCACCATCATTGGAAGAATTACTGATGATGGATACTGATGACAGCAATGATTACTCTTGCAATAAGCTTAATTAAAATAATGGAGCGCTGCTGCCCACATTGTGGTGGCTGCACCAACAGGATAATATACAAACAGCCCAGGGAAGTCCCCAGAATGCACAGCACTGTGCATGTGGTGATGTGCCTGGGGAGCTGAGCATGCACTGCCCCGATGCCCAGGGCTCCTTTGATGACCTCTCTGTCCACCAAGTGAGAGGCCACATGCCTCTCACACCCCTAACTGCTGGCAGGGGTGCAGTAATCAGAAGTCCTGAATCCCATGGGGTGGGGACTGTCCCCTTGGCCAGCCTTCCCACGGAAGACAGGGGATGATCTAAATCCTGCCCAACCACAGGCCAGTCCAGACTAGAACCTCTTTAGAGTTCTTTTAGGATGCTCTGTGCTCCCTGGAGTGAGCCTCAAAGCTGGGCTGAAGCATCACCTCATCTTTGGGCCTTAATGCCTTTGCTGCTATCTTTGTCCTACTTTAATATCCCTGGTGGTAGCTGGTTGTTAGAGGTTGGGTTGGAATAAAAAATGTTGTTGGGGGGAAGGGAGAATAAAAACCTCAGAGGGAATTTCTGAGCCACCCAGAAGGCCAACCTCCATTCCAGCCCTGTGTCCAGTTAACACAATGTGCCTTAAAAACAGAGCCCTTCCTCCTCCTCCTCCCCTCCTCCCCCCATCCATGGTGGGAAGATCAAAGGGACATTTGCCTACTCCCTTAACTCTGAAAAAATAAAACACCCAGTGCAAATTGTGGGCTTTTAACTATCTTGTTGGGACCAAAATCCCAATCATATTGTAGGGGACTATAAACATGGAGGAAGGGAAGCAGACGGCCATTAAAGTCTGATTATGAGACTAGCAGCTCTGATCTGGTATTATTGGGCTGCTTGGAGGAAAGAGCTCCAGGGTTGACACAGCTCTCCCTTCCCCTGGGGTGGGAATTGGGCAGGAGATCTCAGTGAGAAGAACAGTCCTGGCCCCTTCAGCCCTCTCCAGGGGAGCAGATGCCACACAAGGTGTCTGGTGTTACCTGTTTAAGATAGAAAGCTTTGCTCCAGACCTTCCTGGGCTTTTCCCCTGGACCCAGAGCTTCATTAAACAGCCAAAGGCAGGGCAACTGTAAAGCTGCATAGGATCCATAACAAGCAGATCTGGTGACTCCCACTCACCTCCAGGATAGAGTCTGTGCCAAGAAGGGAGGGTAGGGATCAGGAGAGATGCCTGGTCAAGGGTCAAAGGGAAGCAGTCAAACTGCTCTGTTTGCTTTTGTTTTAGAGGACTAAGACCAAGCCTGAGATGTCATTGGTATAGGGCACTTCCAGAGAAGGAAATTTTTTCCACTAATGCAGGTAGGCACCTTTTAGGAAATGTAGGCTTAAAGAGGTGCCTCTGGGATTGAGAAGTTAAGAGACTTGACCAGGGTCTCAAAGTCTGCTTCTCTCAGAGGCAGGATGAGCCCAGATAGTCCCAGCATTCTAATCACCAGGCCATACTGCCTTAATCTATTATCCAGGCTAAATTTTCTTAAAAGATGGCTTCCTGAAACAGACAGCAGTCACGTTCTTCTCCCAGCTGTGGTTCTGACCTGCCAGACTTCACCGCTGTATTCTTACTCTGGATTGTCCCTCCACCATGCCATCTCTTTTCCCTTTTGGTGAGTTTCTCCTCAGGCCTTTATTTGGGAGAGGGACGCAGGTCAGACAGCCTTTATTCCTATGGTTTGGAGTTGAAAGCTGTCCAAAAGACAATATCCCTTCCTGCTTCCTTCATCCCCATTCAATTCAGCTCTGTTATGCCTGAATCCCTACCCTCCTGGATGCCCAGTCCTCCACTGTGCCCCTCATTCTGTTGTTAACAAACTACCTTTCTGAAATTAAGAGGTGAGAGAGGAATATAATGAGAGGAGATGAGGAGAGACAGAATGGGGTAAATTATCTCATATAGAAGAGGCAAGGGAAAATGGTTACAATGGAGGGGAAGAACAGGGAGGCAAAAGGGAATGGGTCAACTTTATTCTCATTGAATTTGGCTTAGGGAGGAAATGATATACACACTAAATAGGGTATCTCACCCTACAGGTGAGTAGGGGGGAAGGGGATGAAAGGGCGGATGATGGAAGGGAGGGCAGGCTGGGAGGGGGGGAGGGAAGTTGGAAGCACACACTTTTGAAAAGGGACAGGGTCAAAGTAGAGAATAGAACAAGTGAGGGGCAGGATAGGACGGAGGGAAATATAGTGAATCTTTCACAATATATCCACTATGGAAATGGTTTGTGTAGCTACACATGTACAACCTATATTGAATTGCTTATCTTCCCAGTAAGGGTGGGTGGCAAGGGAGGAAGGGAAAGAATCTGGAATTCAAAGTTTTAAAATCAAATGTTTAAAAAATATTATAATTTTTTTACATGCAACTGGGAAATAAGATATACAGGCACTGAGATACAGAGATCTATCTTGCCCTACTGGAAAGTTGGAGAGGGCATGGGGGAGAATTATAGGAAAGAGCAGGTTGGGGAGGGGGTATACAGTGGGATCACTGTTTTGGGGGTGGTGGGTAGGGGAAAGACAGGGATAAAATTTGCAACTCAAAATTTTGTGGAAATGAATGGTGTAAACTAAAAATAAACATAAAATTTAATTTAAAAAAACTACCATTCACACCAAAATACAAAAGATGTTAGTAAATATTAAAGATATTATGTCCACTACAAATTTATGTTATGCTACTGCTGCAAGGCAATCCTTTTTCTCTTAATTGACTCCCTATTGAATTTCCCACAGGATCTATCCCAAATCTTTTCTTCTCCTCTCAAGCTACCTATGTGATATCTTCTTACCTCTCTCTTATGAGAGTACCTTGCCTCATACTTTTTACTAAAAACCTTGAGGACACCCACTGTGAGTCTTTTCTTCTCCCCAACTTCACATCCCAACATCTCATTTTCTCTTCCTTGGCTACATATTCAGACAATGGAGTGGTTCTCCCTTCCATGTTGACACTGTCATTTGTGATCTTGATGCCATCCTCTCCTATCTTCTCCAAGAGCTTTCTCTTTCAATAATCTCCCCTCTCTTTATTCACTGACTCCCTCCTTGATGCCTATAAGCATGTCCAGAGATCCTTGTTAAGAAACAACATAACCCTGCCATCCCCTCAGACCATCATCCTATATCTCTCCTCCCTTTTACAGCTAGATTTATAAAAAGTTGTCTACACCCCACCTCTGGTTCTTCTCTTCTCACTCCTTTCTCAGGTCTGTACAACCTGGCTTCCAATTACACCCTCAAATGAGCCTCCTCTTTCCAAGGTAGCAGTGATCTCCCAATGATCAGGCCTAGTGATCTTTTCTTGTTCCTCATCCTTCTTGACCCCTTAGATAAGCAATTGGCATGTTGACCACCCTGGATTTTCATGGCATTGTTCTCTCCTGGTTCTCCCCTTACTTTTCAGTTTCCTTTGCAATATTGTTATCAATGTCCTTCAGATTGTAAGTGGATGCACACTAGGGCCCAGAGTCCCAGGCTCTCTTCTCTCTCTAAACCTCTTTAGCCATTTCTCAGCTTCCATAGGTTGACTCTCAAGTCTCTACATTTTCCACTTCATCTTTCTCATCTGAGCTCCAATCCCCTATCAGTTGCCTCTTTTCTTGTAACATCTCCATATGCCATGGTCATCTCAAACCCAGGCTATTTACAGTAGAACTCAAGATATTTCCCTGACCCACCCCTTATTCAGACCCTAACCCTATTTCTGTAAGGAGCACTACCATTCTTCCAGTAACCCAGGTTCACAACCTTGGAGCTATCTTGAATTCTTTTTTCTCCCTTACCCATCATTACAAGACACATTGATTCTTCTTCTATAGAATCTACTTAAAGTGCTATATGAATATTGTTGTTATTTATTATTATCTGCCGCATTTTTCTCCTCTCTACTCATAATCACCCTCCCACCTTGTCTCTGGAAGACAAGATCTTAACAACAACAACAAAAAAATCTTTGTTGGTGCTATTTTTTACATAAATACCACTTCCCTATAATTCTTCTCCAACCAGACTCCCAAATAGAATCTTCCCTTGTAACAAAAACACAGTTGAGCGTATCTATCTATTTGTCCCCCGGCTGACAGTGTCTGCCTTGTTTCCCCCCTCATGTTCACTATTTCTCTGCTGGGTGGAGGAAGATGTTTTCACCATACTTACATCACCATACATACATATTTGCTGACCAGAACTCTAATCCATGTTCCACTGATACTAATCTTAACAATATTCACTCACCCTGATCCTGAAGTCACAATGAGTCACCAGATGAGACACTGAAATCTGAACCAGGGCTTTGAGCCCTTCTTAATGAACACATGGCTCAAGAATCTCATTAGTACAGCTTGGTCCTCCAAGACTATTTCTGCTCCTCTACAGAGGTAGGAGTCCACAGATGTGCAACATTGCACATTGCCTACAATGTTAGATTTTTTTCAATGTGTTGATTAATTTTGCTGAATTTTCCCTTCTAAGGAATGGCTCTCTGGGAAGGGGCAAGGGTAGAAATAGAGGGAAAAATCTAGGCGATAGAGAGAAAAAATATCAATAAAATAAGCATTGTGGTATAGATTAACAAGAACAGGTGCCATTTCTCTACAGCTTTAAGATTCACATATCAATATAACATACTTTTTTTTCATCTAATCCTCATGACAAAATTTTGCCCAGTTTTATAGATGAGGTCACTGTCCAAGAGTCCAAGTGACTTTGGTTCAGATGACCAGTAAGTTTCAGAGGCAGGATTTGACTTTGAGGTCCATTTCCTTTCAATGGGCCTCATTCCATGAATTTATTTGGTTTCAATTATATTGATGAGATACTGTTTGTAGAGTATTTTGCAAAACTGTACAATGCTACATAACAATCCCCTAGCTCATCAGTAGAGCCCAACCTGACCAGGCTAGAATCCGTTGGTGGAGGAAGGATTCCCACTAGTGAAATCAGAGATCAGAAGACTGAAATAAAATGAGTTTCCCACATCGATTAGCAATTAATGTGTCTGGGCCATGGACGTGTGAGTCTTTCCAGGCCATGATGCCTCATAAAGGAAACTCTTTCCAAGAAAGGGGCTGGTCATGTTCCCCAGCTTTACTGTACAACCCAATTGTATGACTTTTCTATTCACACAGGGAGAACTTTGATAACCCAGGCTTTCATCATTCTCTTTGCCACCCAGCCCAAGGCAGAAAGATATTCCTGACAGACAAAATACAAATTGAATTCTTCAGCAACCTCCGGACCCAAAGTTACAAGAGCTATCAAAGAGATCTTCCTAAAGCACAGGTCTCCCTATGGCACTCTCCTACTTAATAAATTTCAATGGTTCCCCATGACTCTAGGATCAAAATGGAGTTCCTTTCTTCAGTGTTTGGAAGCCCTTTCACAACCTGATTGTAACCTCCCTTTCCATCCTTTTCACATATTACACTCCTTCCTTTCTTCCTTCCTTCCTTCTTTCCTTCCTTCCTTCTTTCCTCCCTCCCTTCCTTCCTCCCTCCCTCCCTTCCTTCCTTTCTTCCTTCCTCTCTCTCTTCTTCCCTTCCTTCCTTTCTTCCTTCCTTTCTCCCTTCCTTCCTTCCTTTCTTTCTTCCCTCCTTCCTTCCTTCCTTCCTTCCTTCCTTCCTTCCTTCCTTCCTTCCTCCTATGGCCCCGTCAAATGGGCTTTCTTCTGTTCTTCATTCCTAGCCTCCTATCTCTCATCTCTGAACCTGTGTCCTTGCTGTCCACCATGCTTGGAGTGCATTCCCACTTCACCAATGCCTTTTAGCATCTTTTCTTTCCTTCAAGGCTCTGCTCAGATGCTCCCTTCTACAGGAAGCCTTTCCCAATTCACTCCAATTACTCCTGCTCTCTCCCCTTCCAAAAATTTTATCTTGGATTTAAGATCATGGGATCATAACCTGAGAGCCAGAAGGGACTTTAGAGATCACTGAGTCCAATCCCCTCATTTCACAAATGAGGAAACTGAGGCTCAGAACTGTTCATGCTGTTCAGCCATTCAAGTTGTATACAATTCTTTGTGACTCTGGGGTTTTCTCATCAAATTTACTTGAGTGATGTGCCATTTCCTCCTCCAACTCATTTTACAAATGAGGAAAATGAGGTAAACAGGGTTAAGTGACTTGGCTAGGGTCACACATCTAGTAAGTGTCTGAAGTCAAATTTGAATTCAGGTCTTCCTGACTCCAGGCCCTGATGCTCTATTCACTGCACCACCTAGAGGCACAAAATAGTTTGTGTACATATATATACTTTTTGTACATATATATTTTATGTGCCCATTGTCTCTCTTAATAAACTATAAGCTCCATAAGGGTGGACAAGAACTATTGCATTTTTGCCTTTGTATCCCTAAGATCTCACACAATGCCTGCTACATAGTAAGTACTCGCCCATGGGTTAACTGAAAGAAGGAAGGAAATAAAGTTAGGAAAAAGTATTTATTAAATGCTTGTTATATACAAAAGCACTTAGCTAAACATGAGAGACACACAGAGAAGTATAAGACAGTCCCTGCTTTAGGTGCGCAGCAGATAGTGTTGGGTTTAGAGGCAGGAAGATTAGAGTTCAGATCAAGCCTTAGACATTTACCAGCTCGGTGATCTTAGACAAATCACGTGCCCTCCTTCAGCCTCAGCTTCTTCATCTTTAAATGAAGGTAATAACAGCACCTACCTCCTAAGACTGTTGTGAGATAAAATGACATCATGTTTGTAAAGTCCTTTGTAAAGCCTTAAAGCTACATAAAGAATAAAAATGGGGGGAGACTCTCCACACAGGGAGCTTCAGCAACAAGTCTGATCCAGCGGGCTTTTCTCCCCAGCATGCATCACCAGAGATGGGGGATACGTTTGCCTTTTCCTTTTCCTGTCTATTGAGCTGTTGCCCTGGTGTGGATCAGAGAGAAGAACGTGCCCAAGGGGAGAACTCCATGTTTATGTGTTTGGCCTTTTATTTCTCCAAAGAGCTTGAGTTGTATCCTGGACATCTCACTCATCCTCATAACGTCATCCTAGAGCAGGTGGAAGACAGTCATTGGCCACTTACGTCTTGGAGAGGGATGGGCTGCATCATGGGTAATTATTATGGACCTTTGATGATGCCAGCTCAAATGGACCTGAGGATTCCCTCCCACCAGCATCCTCCCAGGACAGACCAAGCAGCCATGAGAGTTGGCAGCAGCAGAGACCTTCTCTCCACTGTCTTCATTCAATGCACCGCCCTTGAACTCAGGTTAATCTTTGAACTCCATTGCTCTTTATTATGAGCCTTCCTAGGGTGTAACATGGAGCTGACAAAGTGGAGGAAAAATAACTCCTTTCTTCCCAAGGCAGGAGCAGCCTCCATTAAAGATCAGGAAAGGTTCTGTGATGCCAGGGGACCAGGCAGGTTCCAGGGACAGTGGGGATGTGTTCCCTTTGGTCTCCCCTCTCTCCTTCCTCCTCTTTCCTCTCCTCTCCCCCAGGCCCTCCCCTTGAAAAGTGCAAAAAGGTTATTGGCAGAGTCGTCACTAGCACCTGTAGCTAGCAGTGGGTGAATGGCCCTTTGCCCAGAGTGCTAACATCTGGGCATCCTCCTCCCTATATAGATCAGAGATGGGGAGATCTTGATTCTTTCCATTTCTGTGCCACATGGTCCTAGGGCAGCCCAGCCTACAGCACGACCTTGCTTGAGCCACCATCCCTGTGATCTCATCATGTCCCTCTACTGGGGAGGGCTGGGGAGAAAATAAGGCTATTAAGCTCCTGCTTTGTGCTCCTAAATTGTTAAGCAATTTATAAATATTATTTCATTTGATCCTCCTTGAGGTTGGTGTTTTTATTATCCCTATTTTAGAGGTGAGGAAACTGACTTGCCAAGTCACTTAACCAGGGGCCACTTTCCCCACTGCAACCCATTCAAAAGCTGGATCAGCCCCACCTACCTTGGAGCGATTTATCCACTTATTCCGGGCCACAGTTCCCTCTAACACCTCCCCCAGAATGAGTCCCAGAAAATAGGAAACAAAAGATCTCTGATTATTCTGCTAATATAGAGAAGGGGACACTTGAAACACATTATTGTTATTAGAATTTTTTCTCCCAGTAACTCCCCAAAGTCCCACAGGGGCCTCTGTTGAGGAATGGATTCTGAGGTTATAGTTTCCTCTGTTATTCCTGGGATCAAGCCTGGGGGCTAGAATGTGGCTCCTGAAACAGTTAAATCTTCCAAACTGATGCCTCAAGCTTAAGTTTTTAATGGGAGATCAGATCAAATCTGGGGATAGGTCATTTAAGAGCTCAGTCTCATCTGTGAAATATAGATTAGCCAGGAGAATATGAGTTCAGCACTTCTCCATAATGTCGCTTCATTGATCTTTTAGGCCAACTGGACTTGGCTTTAGACAGATACCTAAAAATTAGTTTTAAAACTTCACCATCTTTTAATATTTTATAACCTGTCAGAAAATCAATTCCGGCCTCACAGCTGCCCCTTTGGACTCCAGTGACACAGAAGCTGATATTTAGCGAGAAGACAAGCCTGCGCCTTCCATTGCAAAAAGCAATGGGCAGTTACCATAAAAACACAGAGTAAATGATGACTTGGGGGAAATTCTTGGATTTGTTGATATTTAGCAATGAATTGAGTGGCTTTTGACCTGATGAGATCTGAGCTCAGGGTTTTCTCTTCTCCCTTAATAGCCACTGAGTGACATCACTAAGCCCTTGAAAAGAACAGGGATCAGGGGTGTCAGGGCCAGAAGAAGTCACCGGCATTGGCATTTGTCAAATAGCTCAAAATATTTTTTTTTCAGGTTCAACAGTTCCCAAGGGTGTTTTCCTGAAAACACTGTCCACTTCCTTTATATGGGTACACAAACAGTAACATAGGATTAATATTCATTATTTATGATTCTTTTAAAAGGAAAACATATTCAAATTTACCTAAAATGACCCTGAGAACTGCCAAAGAATGAAGGGGGATTTATTTCAGAACAAGGTTAATAATCAAACCCCAGACTTCCAAGACACCTGGATGTTTATATCAAAACAGGCTTGTCCTGGTCTCCTCCCTTCCCCCCCCAACCCAATCACCTTGTTTACCATGACATGCTTTAATGTCTCTAAATGAAAAACAGGTGCATGAAGTTCAATTTAAGAAGAGAGGAAAGGAAAAAGGGAGGAAGGAAAGGAGGAAAGGATGAAGGAACAGATGGGGAAAAAGGGAGAGGTGGAGGGAGGAAAGAAGGGCAGGAGAAAGGGAGAGAGAAAGAGAGGAGAGAGAAAGGAAGGAAGGGAAAGGAAGATAGAAAGAATAAAAGAAAGGAAGGAAGATAGAATGAAAGAATGAATGAAAGAAAAAAGGAAGAGAAAGAAGGAGGGAGGGAGAAAAGGAAGATAGAAAGAATGAAAAATGAAAAAAGGGAAGATAGAATGAAAAACGAATGAGAGAAAAAGAAAGGAAGGAAAAAAGAAAGAATGAAAAAGGAAGGAAGGAAAGAAGGAAGGAAGGGAGGAAGGAAGGAAGGAAGGAAAGAAGGAAAGAATCCGATGGTTGGTTGTTCAACTGATCAAGTGTCTGGTTCCATTCTGGGAATCTCCAGGTTACTTCACACCGTGTTTATTGCAAAGAGTAATCACAGCAAACAAAATCCTAGATGGACCTGATCAGGGTCCTGGACAGGGCACAAATGCCTATGAGATTCTTTAAATGGATAGCAAAACCTTCTCAATCTTGGTGGTACTGGGGCTGAGTGGCCACCCGGAAGGCCCCTAAGAAGGTCCTCTGGCAGCCCCAGTCCTTGGGATAGGGGCTGCAACTCCCTAGAAAGAAAAGCTACCTGAAGCCCTTTAGAGATTTCTAAGCAGTTACATGCAGCCCCATCGAAGCCAAAGGCCACCATCCAGGCTGTCCCAGGCCTGCCCAACTCAGCTCGATGTCCAGTCTCTTCAGTCTCCTTTCAGATAAAAGAAGGTGATGGGGTTAGCCTGGCAGCTGGGGGTAGCCTGGCAGCTGGGGGTATTGCCAGCAGCCAAATCACTTTCCCAGCTCCACTGCAGGAACAAGGAGGGAAGGAGAGGGGAGGAGGAAGAAGCTGACAGGCTGAAACAAGTGAACTTTCCCTTCCTCAAAGCTAGCAGGAGATTAACAAAGAATATGCTTAATTAGTACTTCCTGGCCACCTGCCTAGCTGGTCCTGAAAAGTGGAGTTATTAGTCACTCCGCACACTTGCTGAGTCCCTGAAATGTGTCAGTTGGCAAATTAACTCAGTCTTTTGGACTTCCCTCCACTAAATCAAAGGGATGGGGTTGTTTCCTTTCCCTTCTCAGTGTAATTTGATAATGACCTTTGACTTTGTAGGGAGCAAGGGATTTAATCAGCTTGGCCTAGCCACTTGCCATCTTCGGTTATCCTACAGAGTTCTAAGAAGAGATGCCCCTGTGGCAGCCAGCCCCCTCAACCTCTTTTTGAAGGAGGTCCAGGCCTCCTTCTAGGGTGTGACTCTGTTGAAAGCCCCTCCATGCTGCATGATAAGACTAAAGTACTCTACAGCCCCTGCCCACCGGTCAGCAAAATGGCTTCGCTCACCTTTGTACACGAAAGGCTCTTTAACGCTGTACAGAGTGGACATGCATGCTGAGAGACAAGCTCACATCTTGAGACCTACCCTGGGCCAATTGCTGGAGAATGGTTTAATTGGTTAATCATATAAATTACAGTCACTTAATCATTTTAATCACCATCAGCCAATTAGCTCAGAGTTATGGGCTCTGAGGTAACAGTTATGCAAATGTTTGTTCCGATGCACACTATTAGACACCATATTTTCTAGATCAAGCTGACAGTGACTGATGGGTGGAGGAAATGAAGGAAGGCAAGCATTTGTTATTTTTAACTTCTTTCCTGTTGGGTTATAATGGAGAGTTCAGAGGAAGATGATCCAAGCATCTTTGAGGGCTTCCCTGGGCACACTGTGGGGAGAGGGAGAAGTGGAAGAGAGAGTTGGGGGCAGGGAGGGAAGGACAAGACCTACATCTAGTGGGGGAAGATGAGATCCCAGACAACATGACATCAAATTCTAGGTTCGGTGGCCTTCCCAATTATGAATAATTCTGTAAGAGAGGTGATAAACATTAGGGCCCTCCTGGGTTTTCCCAATGGGTACAGACTGAAGGTTTGCAAAGTACCTTACATACACATTCTCATTCAAGCCTCAGAACAACTAAATGAAGTTCATCATTCCCATTTTACAGGTAAGGAAACTTCACTTGGGCTCCAAGTCAATTATCCCACAGCTGCCCCATGCAGGGTTGTGTTGATTTTCAAGAAGAGAAGGGCATTTTTAGAAAGTGACTGTTAAGATTAAGAATATGGGATCTGAGAATAGGACTGGATTTCTAGATGATGGCTAAACATATAGGAATGAAGGGCTCTTGGCCAGGGATGGAGTACACCCAAGAAGAGAAGAAGAAAATATATTTGCCTGGAGTCTTTTAGGTTTGATCAAAATAGTGTTTAATAAACAAAAGAAGAAGAAAATAATATCTATCTGCTAGCCCAGGGGCTATAGTAAACAGGAGCTAGACCATAGGAAATGAGCCAGCAATAAAACCCATTGGCAGTGGGGATGGGGAGAGGAACAAACATTTATTGAGTGCCTACTATGTACCAGATATAGTAGTTGGGCAGCTAGTAATAAAGTGCTGGGCCTGGAGTTAGGAAGACCTGAGTTCAAATCCAGCCTCAGACACTATCTGAATGACCCTGGGCAAGTCACTTAACCCTGTTGGCCTCAGTTTCCTCATCTGTAAAATGAACTAGAGAAGGAAAAGGCAAACCACTCCAATATCTCTGCCAAGAAAACCCCAAGATCTGGATACAACTAACTATCAACAAATGTACCAGGCACTTTGTAAACATGATCTCATTTGATTCTCCCAATAACCATTTTATAGTTGAGGGGTGTATGGGGTGTTCAGGGAGGACTGGCACCTCTGGTGGGAGGGCTGCTCATCCACCTTTGGTGCTCCCTGTTCATCCAGCTCTCACCTGTGGCTCCAAGAAGCTGAAGCACGTGCATTGGTCGCACCCAGGGAAGCCATCATGGTAGACTGGTTAAGCCAGGCTGAGGGTAACCAACAGGCCTCAGACCTGCTGGTGACTTAGTGTCTTCCCCTGGTAGAAGGGGCAGATGAGAACAATGTGCTCCAATGGCCCCAAAGGCGGCTGGAAAGGGCTCTGTGGAGCGACACTGAAGATGCTGTGGTCATTCACTGCATTCTGGTGGATTTCAATGACTCTAGAAGAAGAGTGAGGCCAGTGACTTTGTGCGACTCTGCCTCACTTAAATCAATTCACTCAGGAGTCAAGACATCAGTCCATGATGTTATTGGTTCTCTTTGAAAAGAAAGAACAGAAACAAGAGTCTGAGCAGGATTCATATACATGTGGATCTCTCCCTGGGCCTAGACCTATGCAGCATGGTGCCTTGTGCCACAGTGGCCTCACAGGTATCATGGACACTCAGTAGGAGGGGACCTTGGGCTAGGGTCCTACTCTGCATGACTAGAATATATTTCTGGAGAGCTAAACTTTATTTAGAAGGAACAGAGGAGGTCAGTGCTATGCAGTGGTAGAGATGGGGTGGGGTAGCATTGAATATTATGACCATATATTCCTATGAATAAATCCAGGAAAGAAAAGAATGGGAGGAGCAGAGTGGAGATGGGGGAAATTCAATGGATACAAGGAGAAATGGAAACAATGGTGGACTGAGGGTGTACTACAAACCACCTGGTCAGAGGGAAACCAATCAAAAACCTAGTACAGTGGCACCATACAGTGCTAACTATGGTTTTCCAGTTGTGTCCAACATTCCAACATCCGTCAGAGCCCTCTCAATGCTAACAGCTGAAAAATTCCAGACTGGCCTTAATGAAGACTGCATTCTTCAACAGGTAAATAAAGTAACGAGGGGAATGGATATTCTGGACCTAATACTGACCAATAAGAAGGAACTAGGGAAATGACGGGAAGCTTAAGGGGCAAGTGATTTCTTCATCTTGGAATTAGTATTAGGTAAAGTATAACATGAATCTAAATTTTGGTGGAGTCAATTTCAAAAGTCTAGAAGGTATTTTTAAAGGGATGGTTTATGAACATAGAAAGGGAAACAGCAATAATGAAGAGTCCTAATTTCTTAATTAAGATCAAATCGTGTCAGACTAACCTAATTTCTAATTTTAACAAGTTTCTTAGACATTTGGGGTGGGGGAGGAGTGCTGTAGATATAGTGTGTCTAAGGTTCAGCAAATTTGAGGTCTGTATCCATAGATCTGAGATTCATAGCTCTAATTATAAGTAATATTTACATACTACTTTAAGGTTTATAAAAGAACTGAACCTAGTCTTCCTGGTATGATGTGACCAGTGCAGAATGTGGGGGGCAGGGTAGGGCTATAACCTTCCTCCAACTGATCCTCCTATTCCTGGTTTGTATAGAGTGAATTCCATGCTGTCTCCCCCATTAGACTGGGGAGTCCTTGAGGCAGGGACTGTATCTTTTGCCTTTCTTTGTGTCCCCAGGATTTAGTTCAGTGCCTGGCATATGATAGGTGCTTAATAAATGCTTGTTGACTGACTGACTGAACGACTGAGACCTAAGATTGCAGCAGCTCTCTGGCAACTGGGGGTCACCCTACTCACTTATTCTTGAGTTTGCAGTCTGTTTCTTGGGGAGACCTGAACCACAGATACTCTCCCTGGAAGTTCTCTCTTGAGAAAAAGACCCCACTTCCTTGCCTTTGCCAGGCCCCCATTTTCACCTGTTGATACAAATCATTGGCCATTATGACAGAGAGCCCCCAAAAGCCTTGGCAAAGCAGCATGTGAATCAGAGAGATGTTTTTAAAATGGCTTTACAAGGGCTTAGCTTAATGAGACACAGAGAAGCCTGAGAAAAGGCAATAATCATATAAAGGATTGTAAAGTGTGGTTTTCATTCAACATTTACAGAACTATCACATTCCACTTAATTAAAATGTCCAGCTGATGCACCCTAAAAGTCTCTGCATAGACCTAAAGCTAGCAATAGCCATGGGACTTGACTCAATCACACCCAACTGATCACTGAGGAAAGAACCCTACCCTTGGAGACCCTTGAGACTTGGGTTCAAATCCTGCCTCTGTCCCATATTATCTGTGTGACCCTGGGAAAGTCACCTAACCTTAAAATGTAGAACCTAGAGTTTAACATGACACTGCATTTGGGGTTTGACTAGCGCAAAGAACAGAGGGACTATCACCTACTTAGTCCTATACCCAATGCCTTGCTTAACATAGCCTAAGATTACATTGACTTTTTGGCTACAAGATCCAACTCTCCAACTCTTGACTCTCATGGTTCTCACAGTGCTCTTAAACATTTGTCAGACCAAACTTCCCTTGTCCCAGACTCCCCAGAAATCCAGGACCTGTGAGTTGGAAGGCACTACTTGAGGCTATCTAGCCCAATGCATGCCTGAAGCAAGAATCACCATTATAGTCATGTCCTTATGCAGCCATCTTGGTTGAACAAATTATGGCCAATGACTGTGCTATACCAAATGAGGAGATGAATGATTTCAAAGAGACATGGGAAGACTTGGAGAACAATTTATAAATATTCAACAATTTTTGAGGATTTTTATTAATTGATGAAAAATGAAATGAGTAGAACCAAAAGAATAATTTATACAATACCAATACCATAAAGACAAAGAACTGGGGAGGCTAAAAGATTATCACAATCAATGCAATGGCCATCCATGATTCCAGAGGGTGTGATAAAGCATGCTATCATTACCATTTAAGGGAGATGACAGACTCAGGTAGAACAAGACACATTTTTGAACATGCAATTGAGAGTATTTGTTTTGTTTGAGCATATATTTTTATTATGGGGATTTCTTTTTTTTTCTCCAGTAGGGCAGGGGTGAGAGGAAGAAAGGTTTGTGAGTTAAAAACAAATTGTTTTCATTCCCCACTCTCACCTCCCAACCCCCATCTGAGAGGCAGCCTGTCACAGTGAAGAAAAGCGTTCTTGGAGGCAATAAGACCCAGGTTCAAGGCCTGCCAAGGACAAATCATTTAGCCTCAGTCACCTGAGCAATCTCTAAGACTGTAAATTGAAAA